>APFE030390914.1:2803-14217 GCA_000404065.3 Pinus taeda | reverse complement strand
GAGTCTCCATCTTTCATCCTTAGGTTATACATCTTTTTCCGCAGGAACAGTTTATTCACTAGAGACTTAGATTGGTACAAAGTCCCTAACTTGTCCCATAAAGCCTTCGCCGTAGCTTCCCCTGATACATTCAACAATAATGAATCTGAGACACACAATTGTATTGTGCTCTTTACCTTTCGATCCAACTTCTTCCATTCTTCATCGGTTACTCCCGTTGGTTTAGTACCTGGATCTATCGCGATCCACTGATCTTTATCCACCAACAGATCCTCCATATTGAGTTTCCACAACTCAAAACTCTGACCATTGCAATTTTCAATCTCTATCTTTCCGCTGCTTGCCATCTTCTTTTGCCACCAGAATCGATCTCGCAGATCTCCCACTAAACAGGGTCTACCATAGGCCCGAACAAAACCCCTCAGCAACAAAGGCGTCCCCTTGAAGCCAAAACAACTCTGATACCAAATGTAGGTTTTAACCTCGTACAGAAATTACCTGCATACGAATTCTAAATCACAGGAAAAATAAAAATGCGAGAGCATAACACATAAAACACATATACACAGAGATTTCCCACTGGATCTCAAAACCGAGACTAACAGCTTGATTTTTCATTCTGTTCCTTTCAATGTTACAATACATATTTATACATGCCGAAGAATCCAATACCATGGACTGAAAAAACCATCACGTCCAATACCATGGACCAAAAAACCATCGATCCAATACCATGGACCGAAAACCATCGTGTCCAAAAAACATGTGCGAAAATCATGCACAAAATCATAGGTGGGTCTGCCCAACCTAACATAGGGTCCAAAACCAAAATTTTCTGGGGCGCTACCCCGGACCCCATAAAGTGGGGTTACGAGTACCCCTCAAACCCCCTGTTAACTATGTGGAAAGAATATAACACAACCCAACATATGATAAATTCTCCAAAACAAATTGGTGACTTCGTTGGGGAACTATCACCTATTCTAGTAGCTTATTCACCACCTAAGACATTCTTGTAGACCCTACTTGTGTTCATTGACTCTATTTCATCTCTTTTGCATTGAATTTTGGTCAAAATTTGAGGTTAAATGGCTCTTGTGTGGCCTCTCAGAAATCAGTGTAGGCTTGGCCAGGGGCAGTTCTCTAAAGAGCACCCTTGAGTGAGATATAGTGCTTTGTAGTGTAAATAGGCCCTCTTTGACTTGCACTGATCAACCTTAGGTCAAATTCCCACCTTTGGAAAGTATTTTTGCCAACTTTTCTCTATTTCTTTGCTTGTATTGATCAATGACTGTCATGTCTCAGAGAACAAAGTTTTATCTCATTTTCCAACCCTACTTTGATTTGATTGATTAGTGTTTCTTTAATGTTTTCTTTGGCATTATCAGTCTATAGTAAAATTTAGAATATGGTTGATTAACCTTCATTCGAAAGAAAGTGTCATAAAGTCTTCTCTTCCTTCGAATTAGAACTATGAAAGATTGATTGGTTGTATGTGCATATTTCTTTTTGTTCAACATAATATTAAGAGATTCGAAAAGAAAAACTTGCATTGTTCATATTGTAGTTTGTGAATGCTTGAAAGGAATATCTAGGGAAATTGCATTAGTTGTGCTCTTTTCTCTTTGTCAAAGATCTGATTGGTTTATCCCTACTAGCTAAGGATTTTCATTGTTAAATTGAATGAGAATAATTCTTATCATATTAGTTTCATTTTAGTAATTGCAAACATACATCATGTCGTGAACCTTGAAAGGAAAATTCTAAAGAAGATCAACTTAAAATTTATCTGAATTTACCTAATGGAGCATTGTTACCTAATGAAAAACATTTAGAGGTCTAGGCTAGAGATGTGTTTCGACATCGTAAAACAAAGCAAATGTTGCTAACTTGTCTGCAATACATCCTGAGTGTGATACCTCATTCCACGTACATGAGTATATCGTAGCTCATCCACATACCTTTGGGTATATAAGGTGGTGTTACAGTACATGAAGTATATGGGAATGCTCTCACTATGCGGTTTTGCATTAGACAATGCTTATACGGATTGGGCCTCCATGTACTTTCGGGTATATATGGGATGAAAACACTAGGTTGCTATCCATCCTTAGGTAATTGAGTTAGCCACCTTGTACACTGTGATACACCAAACATATCATTCAGGGAGATTGTCTGCCCGTACTTCACGGTTCGTTGGGAGGTATTCTTTAGTTCACAGTTGCTTGGTAAACCTTTTGCATAGATTATACCCTTTTTGTTTTGTTATATCACATTGATTAAAATAAAATTAATTGACTGTGGATAACATCCTCCACACTCACTCCTTATTTGATCTTAGGTTGAAACATATGGCGACAAATCTAGAGTCCACTAATCAAGGAACTCCTTTTGATGGGAATCCAAGTCCTTTTCCTCCTTTCACAAATGTTGGTGCTCCTTATATGACTACATTGTCCCTTCCGAGATTTACCATTGGCTTGCCAGTATGGTTGTTTTCAACCTCCTTGGTTAAAAATTTTGTGATTTCTCCTCAATCAAGGACTCCTCCAACTGGACAAAATCAATCTCCAGTTGATCCTAAAGTTGATCCTTTGCCTTCTTCCTTGGTTGCTTCTTCCTCCCCTTCTTCCTCTTCGCCTGGTCAAAGTATTGGTACTAGTAACCATGTGGCTAAGGATAAGAATAAAGGGAAGAAGAAGAAGAAGCAAATTCAGCAGAGGGGAAACCAAGCAACCATTGCTTTGAATGCAACATCTAATGATAAACTGTCCATCAAGCCTCACAAAGTACGATATCCATGCAAATTTTGTGCAGGAGACCATCTTCTTCGAAATTGTTCTGATATTCCTCAAATCTTAGAATAATGGTCTTCTCATTCACATCATCCTATGTCATCAACTTCTAGAGATCATGCTGGTGACACACCATCAACTAGTGGTAGTAAAGTTCATGGAAATAAGGGTAAAGTTAAGTTTCCATGTAGGTTATGTGAAGGGAATCACCCTATTCACCTTTGTCCCTATCTGGACGAAGCTAAAAAGGTGTTGGATAACCATACAGAAAATTCCATCTGCTTACAGGAAACTCTCCCTAAAGACATCACTAATTGATGAATTGATTGACCAAAATCAACTGTTAGCCAAACCCACTCTCTCTGAAAGTGAATCATATGAGTCTATATTTGACTCAAATCAATAGGTTGAGGTAACAATTGACCCGATTTCAGCTTCAGCTAATCGTACCTTTCTCAAAGAGAGTTAATATGGTACCACTCAAGTTCTTTTTGTTTCTTCAGATTCTAATGAGCTTGGGGGAAATCCTCTTGTTCCATCAAGATAGGAGGAAAATCCTCCCGCTCTTGTAACTCAAGGGGTTGATTCTCCCGTTCTTACGGTATCTCCTCCAAGTAGTCTGGTCACTTCCTTTGATTGGAATCGACTGGCCGGATTCCGTCTTCCTTCCTATGTGCCTTTCGAGATCATAGTACAAGTTTGTAATATGATTGTATCTGGCACTGTTATAGATGAAGGTGCATCTGTAGTATCCTTTCCTCAACTGCTTGGAAAGTGCTCGGTTCACTGCCGCTTGTGCTTGTTACCTAGAATCTGTTGGATTTTAATATAGGAACCAATCTACCATTAGGGATCCTCCCTCAGTTACCTATTACTTTGGGAGGAAAAATTGTTTATCTGAATGTGATGATAGTCCCAGGACCTTTAGATTACAATTTACTTCTTGCGCATCACTATTTTTATGACATGGAAGCTATTGTTTCAACATTCTTTTGAGCGATTTGTTTCCCGCATGAAGACAGAATTGTCACCGTTGACCAGCTTTCATTTCTCGGTCCAAATATGGCTCCTAGTCAACCATCTTCCCTACGTGGTCCTTTTGTACCAATGGTATCATCCCCACCATGAGTTAATTATGTGGCAACCCATTCCATACCTACATCAATTGATGATCAATTCAGTGATGTTGTACATCATGTACTAGGGGCATTGGAACCAAATTTCTCCTTCATGACCTCTTATGAGTTGTGATCCAAGGAATACAAGGACAACTCCTGGTCTTGTGTTAACCTTGTTAAAAAATGAAACAAGGGTCCCATGAGGATAGTTCCTTGTCTTGTGTCAACCTCATTAAAAAATGAAACCAAGGGTATGAGGATAGTCTTTTACTTGTCAACCTCATTAAAAAATGAAACAACTCCCATGAGGATAGTTCCTAGTCTTATGTCAACCTCGTTAAAAAAGGAAACAAGGAGTATGAGCATAGTTCCTTGTTTGCGTCAAGATCGATAAAAAATGAATCAAGGAATCTGAGCAGAGTTCCTTGTCTTATGTCAATCTCATTAAAAGATGAAACAAGGTCCATTGGAGAAAGTTCCACGTTGAGTCTTTTATTAGATCTCGTAAAATCCCAGTCAAGTCTTTCACATGATTTCTTAAATGACCCTTCATTCCATCTACCTGATAGCCACAAATAGTCTACTTAGGTGAAGGTAATGAAGCTTGGGGGGCATGCACCTAGCGGTAAAGTTAAGTTTCCCTATAGGTTATGTGAAGGGAATCACCCCATTCACCTTTGTCCCTATCTGGACGAAGCCAAAAAGGTGTTGGATAACCATCTTGCTTCACCGCAACGACTTCCATCTGGTTATAGGAGACTCTCCCTTTCATCCTGTTGGGGCCATGTAAACCAATTTCAAGCATAGCGTTTCCTTGTTTCAAGCTTTTGTAAAACTGGAACCGGTTTCAAGCAAAGTTTTTCCTCATTTCAAGCTTGTGTAAAAATGAAACTAGTTCCAAGCATAATTTTTCATTTCAAGCTTGTGTAAACATGAAACTAGATCCAAGCATAGTTCCCTATGGTTCAAGCTTGTGTAAAAATGAACCCATTTCCATTTTTAACCCTCGTGAATTCCATTTTATCAGCCTCTTTCATCAGATGAGCCTTGGTTGTTTTCATCCCATTGCCACCGTCCCCTTCGCCGATCATACGCTTTCACTTGCTTGTTTTACCCTTTTTCAAGTAACAGTTGAAATGAGTGGTCTTATAGCCAACCTTTTCACATAAATCAACATGTTTTGAGAAGTTCCAACATCATTAGAACTAGTTGCTACCCTAGACACCACTCACTCCTCAAAATGGAGTCCTCTTTTAAGCTCTTTTCAGACTCTCTAAATATGAAAAGATTGTCGAGCACTTGTCCTTTCCAGCTCGCTAACAGATTGGAAAAGATATCTCTCTTTTATTATTTTACATTTTTTCAGACATGAGAGATTAATTTACGAAAAAAAGTTTTGGAGTTTTCATTTTTTACCTTTTCAAACTCTCTAAAAATGAAAAGGACCAAGTTATCTTTGTCGTTAAACTCATTAAAAGCATCAAATAACGACAAACTTTTCCATCTAGACAAGATCGAGTTTCACCTTCGCTAGACTCGTTAAAACATCAAATAGTGATGGATTCACACGAAGGGTGAAATTATACAATAGGAATATGTTATCCTCCTCAAGATCAATAAAAATAAAGAGGTATTTGTTAGCAATGACTGGGGAAAAATGGAAAAGGGGGTAAATCACTTTATGGTAGTAGGTCGCTCTTGAACATAACACTTTCACTTCATCTCCGGGACTATTTGGGTTGGGTTATCTGCTTGATGGTTATCATACCTATGGTCTATCACACCATCCATCACTTTTGATTTTGGGTCAATGCTACCAATTCATTTAGACTATTTGGGTTGGGTTATCTGCTTGATGGTTATCATACCTATGGTCTATCACACCATCCATTACTTTTGTTTTGGGTTAATGATGCCAATTCACTCAGTGTCATTGATATGTTCAAGAGAAGTCATTCAACTGCAATACTTATAAACCTTCATTTTCATGACCACCATTCCTCAACCTTGTGTCGTCAGTCAAATTCCATCTCAAAAATCACTACACTTGTTTCGTGTTGTTGGTGTGGGATGCATCAAGGCCCTCCTGCAATGAGTCACTTCTTTTCGACATCAGCTCATTATCCAAGAAGATGACTTAGAAACACCCATTTAGTACCTTGAAGCTTGCACATATGAATGACAGGTTTCTCACTTCTAGTGATAGGCATACATCAATGGCTTTCGACCGGAAGACTTTGTATGGTGTTCTACATCAAATCATCCATTCAGACCATGCAGAATATACTATAGTACCTTGAGGATCATTATCATTATTGGTGATTTCTCTCGCATCTGTTAGCAACTTACATCATTGGCTGGTAATCATATGGTGTCTTCCCATGTTTAACTTCATATCACATATTCACATGGTTAGACTCGTACTTGAGTGAACGGTTGAACAAGATTGAAGACCCCAGATATAGTTTCATCCATACAGGCTGTGATATCATGAGTACTAAATCATATGTATAATGGCTTTATATTGATAGTCAATCTGATCATGGGTCTATATTTGTAGACGTCTATTTATGTAGATGTAATGAAATTTTATAAGTTGAGCATGGGTATGCCTTCCCTCAACAATTCATGTAAATCAAATATCATGATATATGTATTGTAATTGATCCAGGTCACCTTCCACTTCGATACCTCCTCATCACATCGTAAAGCATTTCATTCGGCATTGACATTTTTTCGACGTCATGCTTTAGGGGGAAGCTATTACAGATCCATTTGGGAACATCAAATCACAACATCCATATCAGTGTTTTAGGGCTCATCAAACCCTGAATTTAGTTGTTTCATGCCCTAAACAAGTCACCCCTTTGAATTCCTCCTTCCCAGACAGTTTCATGACTTGAAGTCATCTAGAAATTGCCTCTAGAGGGACCAATGCAGGTAAACCCTTATGAAGGTGCATTACAGAGCAGTTAAGTCCACTGTGAAGGAGCTCTGCAGAGCACATAGGCTTCCTTTCACCTACACTGGGCAAGAATGAGCGAAATTTACATAGGGTTTGGTGAATATTCTTTTCTTTTGGAGTCATCTAGAAGTTTCCTTGTCTTATCAACTCCTATGAGCTCAAAAATGGGCGAGGAATGAGTTAAGGAGCATCCTATCCTCTCATCCCTTACTTCATGCAACTAATTCTAAGTATGGAAGGCCATTCAATGTCACCATTAATGACAAAACCTCCTTCATCTTCCTATAAATTGACCACTCATATAAGTGATAAGGGGCTGGATTATGTTGAATTGTAAGGAGATAATGTTACTATGAGACTTGACTTTGGAGAAAATGATGTGATTCTACAATATTTTCTTGCTTTTGATGTGATGTCGATGTGATCCAAGCTAGAGGAATGACTTTGAATCAGACACTGATGGTTGTAATTCCTTCTTCTATCTAATAAAGTGTTTGAACCTTTTTCCATATGTTGTGTTATTTCATAATGCTTATATGTATGAATTACTTCTAATTCATTTCATTTATATTCAATGGATCCTATGATTTGATCAATTTTAATCTTCTGTTGTGTTTATAGGGTACTTTTCAAGCGGATTAAGTATGGGAAGGAGAGACATAATAAATACAAGGGAGACGAGAGGAAAGAGGAACTACAGGTAGGCCTTATATCCTCTCTTCTTATCTATTGCTTATAGGGAAAGCCTAAAACACTTTAAACTGTTGTTTTGGGCACAACTACTTGTCTAGTGAATTAGTATTTAGGCGTAGATGCTAAATTCTCCAAAACAATGAGGAGTTTTACCTTGGAAAATAGGCATGTGAACTAGGCCATTTCTTTAGTCAAACTCCCTTGTTTTCCTTCAAACTTTAGGATGGCGGAAAGTATTTTGTGTGGGATCAGGGGCCAATGTAATTTATGGTAGATGGGGTCATTGGTTAGTTTTCACTGAATGGGGATGTCTAGTGTTTCTAGGAAGGGAAAATTATTTGGTTCCCCCGAGTCTAACCAGGGTGATGAAGAATGACTTGAAGGACTCTCAAGACCACCCATCATAATGTTTCCAACATAATACATAAGGTTTGCTAGATGATATATTCTCTATAGTGGTGGAACATTCATATATGGCAACTATCCATATGTGATGTTAGGTTGGGGGATATAAGCTTGATTTCCCCAAGATAAAAATTTCCCCCATGACTCAATTGAGGTTGAGAAGAAGGTGCCCAAATGGATTGAACAGGATTGGGTTGAGGGATCTCTCCAGCCCCATATTTGACCATAGGCACATGAATGACATTAGGGTAGTGTACACTTGGAGGAGTTATGTCAATTAATGATGGTCCATCTTGTCCTATAGGCGGAGGGGGAATAGTAATGTGCCCTGCTGGTATGTGCATGTTGGGAACACTTCCCCTTGGCATTCGAGCCTGGGGTTTTGAAATGAAAAGAGGATTCCAGCTAAAGGGATTTCTGAAGGGACTAGTGATAACAACCCTATTTGGAGTGACAGCCAAAGGCCTAGGAGCATGCATGAAAGGGGCATAAGCTCGGACTTGGCATAGTTTGGATAGCAGGGTAACAAATCAATTGTGTATTAATGACTATCCACTAGGGAAGTGATCAAGGCAGACCAAATTTATCTTAAAAATCCCACAACCCATTATTCACTGAGGGAATGGTGGATGTAGGTATAGTCGAAGACATGGTAGGTATAGGTGCTACTTGAATCAACACTACTCCCAAGGGATCGTGAGGGGACAATTACAAGGAGGCACAAATCCTTTAGTGAAAATGTGCTCCAATTGTATAGTGTTTTGGGATGTATTTTTTGATTCAATGTTAGATATTGGAGACTGATTACTCGAAGAAGGGAAATCCAGGTCACTGAGGCTTGATAGATCCTTTGTAGCCAATGGAGGAAGACCTTGTCATCACCGAGATTGATGATGAGGGTTGTATGTAGCCACAGTGACCAATATATTTTATCAAAAACAATTATAGTGATATTGACTATAGTCTCAGTGATAACAAACCAAAACCTAAAAGAAATACCCTAAACGTCAATCAAAAACTAGATAGGAAATATGATTTTATCTGATAACCATCATTTGTTGGAGATGAAACCCACTATGAAAATGGCTAAAAGAGAGAGTTGGCCAAATTTATAGTTACGATTACTCTTGAGCTTTGCACGAACCTTAGATTAAGGGGACAACTACTCTTATGAAGAGAAGAACCCTCTAAAAAACTGAAGAAAGAGTAGGTTCGTCTATTTAGGTACCAGGGCAGCCCGCCCAAATCACCTTATGTTCATCGCTAAAAATGTCTTGGCATTATGTTTACCTCAAATCATAGACATTACCATGGGGGGCATGGTTGTAGATAGTATGTTATGTGGGCAGGATACCTGAGTCCCCAAATTAGCTCTAAAATCCCTGAGGGGATCCTTAATACATAGAATACCTTATGGAGATGCAATCGAAGGTGGCCTACCTTGTTTCACATTCCAATATTGTCTCACATTTAACTCCACTTTGACTAGAGTGGTCTCGGATAGTATGAGTGCAACATGATTTTACTCTCTTTAACAACACTATTCTTTGTTTTATGATCTTTTGCAGTTAACTCACAACCACCTAGCCCAAGGTCCTAGCCTAGACTAATATGTGTGTGTATTCAAAAAAGAGTTGTTTATTTCTTTTATTATGAGATAGATTTTAGAGGTACTTTATTAATTTCTTGGGAAGGGCATTTGATGTATGAAGTGTTTTAAGACTCTAACACAAACCATGTAGAAAATTCTTTTCAATTTCAACTTGATGAATGAATTATTTCTATAAGTAGAGAATCATTTATAAATCAATCAACACCATGCATAAAATGCAATAAACACAAGCACAAGTTGCATACATGCAATGCTCTCTAACAACTAACCCAATATTCAAATGAAAAATCTAACCAACTAAAACAAAAAATATTTAAACAATTTTTTATTTTCTTTTCTTGAAAAACGTAAGAACTTAAGCTAGTTTCCCCAAAAGAGAAAATGTTGAGCCAAAAAGCAACCTAAAACAACACACAATTGTAGATACTTAAACAAGCTATAGGAAGCTTCCCTAATGAGTGCCAGTATTGCAGCAAGGATGCTGCAACTCCTGGGCTACCAGCTTTACTTATCAACCCGGGGTTCGTACAAACTTGGAGGTGATAGTGTTGTATGCATAAGTAAAAGTGATGGAAATCCAAAGATTATTGTAAGTGACAGAGATCCCATTTTCACTGGAAATTTTTGGACAGAATTGTTTTCTTATCTTGGTACTCAGTTTGCTCATAGCTCATCTTATCATCCTCAATCTAATGGGAAAATTGAGATAGTAAACAAATGTTTGGAAGGATATCTTCGTTGCTTTCTATTTGATAAACAGAAACAATGGGTCAAATGGTTGCCTCTAGCTGAATGGTGGTATAACACTTCCTTCCATACAGCAACAAAAATGACCCCATCTATGGCACTTTATGGATATCAGCCACCATCCATCACATCATATTTAAGGAGAAAATTGTAAGGTTCAAGCAGTGGAATTTATGTTATTATTATATTAATAATTTTAATTCATGATATTATTTATTGTTTGTTTGTTTTTGTTTTATGTTTTACTATTTTGTAACACTATTATACTAATCATTATCATTATTTAACTCACGTTATTACTATATTAATAATTTTAATTTATGTTATTACTATATTATTGATTTTAATTCATCTTATTGTTATATTACTAATTTTATTACCATATTGTTTATTTGTTTTATGTTTTATGTTTTTGTATTTTGTAACACTATTTTGTAACTCTATTACACTAATTACTATCATTATTTAACTCATATTATTGCTATATTAATAATTTTAATTCATGTTATTACTATGTTGTTTGTTTGATTTATGTTTTATGTTTTATGTTTTACGATATTGTAACACTATTTTGTAACACTATTATACTAATCATTATAATTACATAATTCATGTCATTACTATATTAATAATTTTAATTCTTGTTCTTACTATATTGTTCTTTTGTTTTATGTATTTTGTAACACTATTTTGTAACATTGTTATACTAATCATTATCATTATTTAATTCATGTTATTATTATATTAATAATTTTAATTTATTTTATTACTATATTGTTTGTTTGTTTTATGTTTTATGTTTTATGTTTTACTATATTGTAACACTATTTTGTAAAACTATTTATGTTCAATGTTTTACTATTTTTAACACTATTTTGTAAGATTATTATACTAATCATTAAAATTATTTAATTCGTGTTACTAATATATTAATAATTTTAATTCATGTTACTACTATATTTCTTGTTTGTTTTATGTTTTATGTTTTACTATTATGTAACATTATTGTGTAACACTATTATACTAATCATTATCATTATTTAATTCATGTTATTACTATATTTATAATTTTAACTCAT
>APFE030390906.1:72671-125138 GCA_000404065.3 Pinus taeda | reverse complement strand
GTATTTTATAGGTTTTCTTGGTAAAGAAAATATGTTAATGCGTGCAGTTAAAGATTGATTATTTTATATGTTTTCTTGGTAAAGAAATTAGGTAGTTCCTCTTAGAAAGACTACATGTGAGTCTTGTGCATGAAATGCTTGTCTCTTGTCATTTTATTGGAATAAAATCCTTGCTAAATATAGCCAAAATATCTTCTTGAGAAAAGATGGTGAGGCATATAAACTTCCTGAGGACATAGTGTGAAAAGTGGCCAAATTTTCTTTGAAATAAAATATGTATTTTATTTAATAAAAGTCTCTTGGAAAGGGATATATGCTAATTGCATTGTGATTCTAGCTAGTTTCTAAGTTTGTAGTGAAATAATTATGCATTACATGCATGATAGAAAAAGCTAATGATGTGATTCTAGGCACATAGATATTCATTTCTAACTTTCTTGAAGAAAGAGTATGTTTTATATACACATAAATATAGTTTCATTTTAGAAAAGTGTGCATACTTCATGTATGAAAATGATGGCTTTTATGAGAGGTCTCTTGAAACAAAAATAGAGTTTCCTATTCTTAAAAGACATATGAATAGTGTTCATATCATATCAAGAATCCATACTTGTTTCATTAAAAGATTATGTGCATTGAAGTAAAAGTAATTGTGTTAGGAAAAACACATGTTGCATGCACATAAGGGTAGCTATTGTGACTTTGGAAATATGATTTTGTGTGTACATAGAAAAGTGATTATGTTAACATCCTTGAAAATAATAATCTCTTGAAAAGATTGTCTTGTTAGATGAGTTGTGTCGATTTCTTGATTTTGATGCATAAAAGGGTAAGTTAACCTTGTTATTGTATCTTGATTTTTATGCATAAAGATGGATATCTATAATAATTTCTTGAAAGGGAAGCATGAGAAACCCTCATATAGGAAGATAGAGAAATGAGGTTATAATGACTTCCTTTAAGAAAGAATTATGTACTTGTTTACATGAAATGTTGATATAATTTTAGAAAAGGGAATATGTGTTGGATACATTAAAGGAGGGCTCTTATGATAAGCTATTGGATGCGCAAAGAATAGTCATTGTGTTCTAGAGATATGTTCTTTGTATGGCTAGAAGAACTATTGGGCCATATTTCTTTAGGAAAATGATATGTGATTACTGTTATGCTAACATAACTATTATCTTAGCTTCTTGTTGAATGAGATGTGTATGCACACGAGATTTGTGTTAGCTTTTATTAGAAATGATATATATTCGCATGCGGCAAAAGGCTACAGGTTGTGTGAGAATGCTTTATATATTTGCATGCATCAAAAGTAATAGCTAAAAGACTAGATCTTTTGATAAAGTTTATGTAAATTTTGATGTAAGAAGGTTATAACTGATGTTTTAGTTAGTCCCTTCAAAGGAATGCCTTAGTGTTTGCCTTCTAAGAATATGTGCTTATGCGAAGGGAAATGCTAGTAATAAGATTATTTATAAATGTAATCATGATATCAATATTGATAGTGATAACATGGCAGGTAAAGTTGGATTACTTGCACAAGGCATAGATTATATTTAACGTTGTGGCAGGAAAAGGATTAATGGTCCATGCAGATGAGTAGGAGTTGTGGGATCGTACATTGCTAGAACAATCATGCCACAAGGAATGTTGCATGTGGCGGTATGTAAGTAAAAGGTTTCATGGAAACTGTATTAATTTCAGCTAGGTATGTGACAACTTAATGATAATTCATTGTAATAATTTTATAACAATGGTTAAGGGATGGAATCCCTTATAAGCCATTGAGTGAGGGGTGAAAACCCTCACAAGCGTTTAATAATAATATTAAACGTTTGATGGTTTTCACCCTACGGGGTTTCCAAGGTATATCAGTGTTCAATGGTGTGATTGCCTTTTGTGTCAGTTGGATGATGTTGAACCTTTTGTGTCAGTTGGATGATGTTGAATCCTTGATGATGATGTTTCTTTATTTGATGTGATAATCATAATGTCCTAGTATGTGATTATTTAATATGGTTAAGGAAAATCATAAAATGGAAGAAAGGTTCAAGAGACAGTTTATGTTATTACACTACCACAGTGGTGGTTAATAGTTATGCAACTTATTGTCCTCTATTGCATTTTACTTTATGCATTAATGAACATTGTATCTAATGGTTAATGAGGAATGTGGAGTTGTGGTTTGGATAATTACTTGTGGGTAATTTGTATAAAAAAAATCTAACTCCCTGCTTTTACATGTGAGGTTACCGGGGTACGTTACAGCAAGCAATTTACTGACAGCCCGAGAAATGGTTCTGGAAACTGATGCTCGGTAACTGAGACAAGTCTAAGTGGTTCATACAAGGGTGGTCAAAAGATACACATCAAACAAAACAAAATTTCTATCCAATTGAATTAACTGCATTGTTTATTTAAAGTTTGTAAAAACATTTAGGAGCATGACTGAAAACAATATTACTCATCGATCCTTTTTGGGAGCTTCACAAGAAAAATGTAAACCCCATTTTTATCATTAAGAAAAAAAATAGAAAATAGAAATGTGACCCATGAAAGTTATTAATGAATGGTAAATTAGAATTATTATTATAATAAAAAAGAAATTGGAATTCTCAGGAGCAATAGAAGGTAACTTGTTGTTATTGTTAGAAATTAAAGTTGAATTAAAGATATGATTCGGCAACAAAGATAAATTCAAGATTCGTCGGAGTGTCGTTAGGGAAATACGTTGAGATTTGAGCAGGCGGGCGACAAAGTGGGATATTCGATGAAGCATGTGGTTGGGGTAATAACCGGATGAGCAGAGCACCGCTGTAATAACCTCTTCACGCCATCCTTATTCCCATAATACCCGATTGCAGACCGATAGCAACAGTTCTAAACAATTAACTTCATTGTTTTTCATTTTATATTTTCTTTTAAATTTACAATGAAAGATTCTAAATAAACGTGAGGAAAAGACAGACAATTAGAAATTAAGATAATTTTGAATATTGGTACTGTAACACCGTAGGTTATGTAGAAAATCATTGCAGTTACTAAGGTTAATTTTATGTTTTACTTATGTTTTACTGCATTTAAAATTTTAAATTATGCTATTAAATATTACCATGATTGACGTTGGAAGGCCATTGTACATTTGGTTATCTGATTAATGCATAATTAGGTATTGAGATATGTTTATTAAAATAATAATTGTTTCCAATAATTTCAAAACACAGTTTTTAGCTGCCTTGGAAAGGGAAATATAGAGGAGAAAAATATCTAGAGCACTCTCCTAGAGCTGGGTGGAATAAAGCAGTTGGAAGAATGTTTAAGAACTATCGTGGAGTGAGGCCCAAGGTATTCGACTACAACTGGATATACAATTAGGCCTCAAGGTACCCGTCTGCAACGGGATATTCAAGGTACCCGTCTGCAACTGGATATACAATTACTTAACTGTAAGGAAACGAAAGTGCTTGGAAGGGAGTCTCAAGGTAATCGGAAATGAAAGTCCTTGGGGGAGAGTCTAGGCAATTAGAGTCTAGACATAATTCCCTGGCTCCTCGCAGGGAGGAGAGACTTTCATACATATATAGATTCTCAAGCCCTAAAGAGATAAGTAAAATAACAAGTTTTCTGAAGATCATATATACACTCTCAAGCCTTAAACAGATAATAAAATAACATGCTCTCAGAATATTATATATAAAGATATACAAGTTGTAGATAAATAAGTAAATTAGCATGTTTGCAAAAGATTATATGCTCATAAACAATAGACAGATAAGTGAAGTATATTTCTTACAGAAAGAAATATACAGTTTAGAGAGCACTATTACAGCCTAAAATAAATTAAGTATTTTCAAATTTTATATGTGAACCAATACATAATCAAAAAATGCTAAGATAAGTATAGGTGCCAAATAATACAATACAAACCTAAGCAGTAACTAATAAACATGAGCATTGCATTACGAATGTATTCCTTCATGTATTCTGTAGATACATTATGCTAATTTTAAAACTGTAGAAGCCATTTTCTTAAATAGTGAAAACAGTTCCTTTGAAGGGCTTTTACCAGAATTTAGAATGATAATGCTCATTGTAATTTAGGAATTGCCAGATCTTTTACATGCAAAAACCGGATTGGTATACATTATGCTAATTTTAAAACTATAGAAGCCATTTTCTTAAATAGTGAAAACAATTCCTTTGAAGGGCTTTTACCAGAATTTAGAATGATAATGCTCACTGTAATTTCGGAATTGCCAGACCTTTTACATGTAAAAACCGGATTGATATATGTTAATAGACTATCAATAATTTATACGAATGCTATTCGAATTAAAGAAATCAATAATGAGGGAAAAAGGAGATATTTCATATGCACAGTAATTAATGGTGAACCATACATTATATGAAATTCCCAATTCCTTAAAGAAAATATAAATTTGTTCATTAGGGTAGTAACCATATCACCTACACACACGAAGGAACAATAATCTGGGTCAACCCTAAAACTATTTGTAAATCCACAAAAATTGCTGTCAAAAACCTTGTTTTTCTTGCTAAACATTCTCAGCAAATTTAAAAGACAAGCATGTGAATATAAGTCTGGGTCTTGCTAAATTAAACCCTCGAGCATGGAAAGTAAACCCATTTCAATATTACACAAAAGTCTAAATAAAAACCAAAGAGCAATTGTGGGGCCTCAGCCTCGGTCGCTAGGTAAAATTCATGCTTAAACACTTCATAGCAGAAGCAGTAGGAAACCAGAGAGTAGATTCCAACCTAGAAATGACCAAAGAGCACAAACAGTGAGGACTCGACATACACCAATGTAACCACATAGGAAACTAGTGTGCTAGAAGGGATTACCTCCAAGACAACCCTCTTGTTAGAAATCAGTTAATGATGCAAAACGTGCCGAGAAAGTAAATCAAAGGAATAGCCAAGGGTGAAACAATCATGTGTGCTTGGAGAACTCCTGTTGTTAGCAGCCCCCCTACCTTGTTGCCAAAGCCACAAATCCTTTAATTCAACATTCTTGAATATAAAACAAATAACATCTAATTGATTGAAATGATAACAGATTCACATTTGTTAACTTCAATAAGATTGTAATGAACCAAGTCGTCTCCCATGAAAGACGAATACCCCCGAGCTATTCCTGAGCAAGGGAGGACACCAGTCCGCCACCAACCCAGTCGAGTAGTAGATATAGAAACCCTACCTAGGCAGCATGAAAAACCTGGACTGGGTAAAAGTAAATAGATAGATATACCTTGCATTAACAGGGGAGCAGTGGTCGCCATGGCCGCGACATCAAGGGTTATGACAAACAGCTGCAGAGCAGCAAGAACCTCCAGCCTACTAGCGAGAATGACAAGCCAACTACCCTTGTGGGGTGCCTCGTTAGTTGGACAAATGCTATTCCTCTCGCACTGTTGGATCGCTTTCCGCAGATCGATGGTCGAGAGAGCGAGACCACATGTAACCCGCCATTCTATCGTACTGACTATTGTAGGCCGAAGGACAAGCCCTGTTCATGACGCGTGGCATGGCCTTCATATCAATTTAATAGGAAAATCGTGAATCAAGGTTTCCTCATGGGAGATTGATGCAAACGATAAGGGTTGAAAGTAATATGTCAGCCAGCTGTATACATCATATTAATTAATATAGTGTTTACACCTGTACTTCTATATCCACTTGGTAAACAATTAAAAATAGCCCAGTTTATATCAGTGCCATTTATTTTCTAGTTTTCCGAGTAAGAGATTTTTTTTTAATATATTTGTAGTTGTTACAAATGGTATGAGAGCTCACGTTCACACACTGAGACTCTTTCGGAGATATATATACATGAAAAATAAATGTGATTTCTTAAGAACTTAACCAAGTAAATATTTCTGTAAACACAGAGACTCGTAGCAACACAAAAAACGCCAAAATACAGAGAAGCCTAGGACCACCAAACCCGCCAGAATCAACTTATGTGAATGTTAACCATGACATTTGGATACAACTAGGAGAGGAGTCGCGACAAGATAATGTTGTATGACTTGAAGTCGTTTAGCAGTTGCGTGTTGAGATGACCAACGTAAGGACAGATAATGAATGGTTACAACTGGAACAGGAGAGAATTCTTCGAAGTCTATCTAATCAGCAGAACCAAAGAGATCCAGAACCCAGTGCAGAGGATAGAGAAAAGACCCCAACAGCTTAGCATGGATAAGAGAATGTTGAGTTAGTAGAAAAACACGGAGAAGATGAAGAAGGACGCTCAGACAATGTCTCTGACGAGCGCAAAACAAAAAGACAGAAATCTAAATTACAAGGAGAATTTTAAAAAATTAAAGCGTCACTATGCGAAGGAGAATCTGAAGGGGCAGTTGAGGTGTGGTTAATTGATATGGGAAAATACTTCCATATTTATGATTACACTGATAAAATGAAAGCGTGATTGGTAGTTTATCAGTTAAGGGGTAAGGCTACCCTTCGGTGGGAAGAAGTCAAAACAATAAGGAAAATCGATGAGGAACAGGTTACTTGGAAAGAATTTCAAATGCATTTCAAAGATAAGTATCTGACCGAGTGTTATTATGACGAAAAAGCAAAGGAATTTCATGAGTTAAGGTTGGGAACTTTAACCATGGACGAATATGTAAAACGATTTACCTCTCTGCTAAGTTATGTGCCTTATATGGAGGAAGGCTAAAATTTAGCGTTTCATCAGTAGTCTACCTAACTTTATGAAAGAAAAACTTGAATTCGATTACCTAAGGTCAATGGATGATGCTGTGCGGAAATCCCACATTTGATACTGGCAAATGAAATAGAAAAATGAAGGACCTAAAGGAAGAGTGAACAGAAAAGAGAGGAACCTGATCCCAAATAGGAAAGCAAAATTTACTAATAGTAGAAACGTACAGCAAAAACCCCCCAACAAATTCCCAGTAAGGAACTAGCCTAAAGTGGCATATTCTGAAAATAGGCAATCATAAGGAGCTAATAAATCAATTAATGACCAGTAGTCAAAACCACCACTGCAATGTTGGGGATGCGGGGAACCCCATTATTATATAAATTTTTTGCATAAAGCAAGAGCAAAACAATTGTCAAATATGCAAGAAGCATCCACGGTCAGTGAGGTGGCGAGGATTATACCCAGAATTAATGCTGCATTGGATGATCATCAAGCAGAATACCAACCCACCATGATCAAATGTGAAGGTATGATCGCTAAGCAATATGTTTCTGTTTTGTTTGATCCCAGTGCGAGCCTAAGCTATGTTAGTCCTAAGGTGGTAGAAAAATGTTAACTGTAGAGCAGTAAGTTTCCAAAACCATGGCTAGTTCAATTAGCCACTAGGACAAAAAGAAGAGTAATTTCACAACCAAAATGTTGTCCCATAATAATTTTAGGGCAACCCATTTATGTTGACCTTAATATAATTCCATTGGGTTCTTATGACGTTCTAATCATGATGGACTGGCTGGAAAAATATTGGTCCCTAGTGGATTGCAAACAAAAACCTGTTAGCTTTCTTGTTGACACAAGCCAAAGGAAGGAACTCCAAGGAATCAAAACCAATACCACGTTACATCCTATCACTGCTACTTAGATACAAAAATGTATCAGAAAGGGTTTCCAAATATATGTTGTTCATGTGGGAGTTACAAACACCAAAAATAAGATGACCTCCTTGGAAAATATTCTGGTCATCCAGGAATTTATTGATGTATTTCCTGAATGCATTCTTGGATTGCCACCTAAGCGCGATATTGATTTCACCATTGAATTAATTCCAGGAGCATCCCCGATATCCATGGCTCCTTATCGAATGAGCATACCTAAGTTAATAGAACTCAAAATGCAACTTCAAGAGCTTTTGGATCAAAAGTATATCCTCCCTAGTGTGTCCCCTTGAGGAGCCCTCATATTATTTGTACGGAAAAAAGACGGAATCTTGAGATTATGTATTGATTATCGTCAGTTGAACAAACTTACGATAAAAAACAAATACCCTTTGCCACATATTGATGACCTATTTGATCAGGTGCAAGGAGCCAAAATTTTCTCAAAGATCGATTTAAGGTCTAGCTACCACCAATAAGGATAAAAAATGAGGACATCTGCAAGACTGCATTCAGAACTCGTTATGGTCATTACGAGTTCGTGGCGTTGCCTTTGGCCGCACAAATGCCCCAGCTACTTTCATGATTTTGATGCATGGTATTTTCCAATCCTCTCTCGATAAATTTGTGTCAATTTTTATCGATGACATATTAATATACTCGAAGAATCAAGGGGAGCATAAACAACATTTGAGTATTGTGTTGCAAACGCTACGAGAAAACCAGTTATATGATAAGTACAACAAGTGTGATTTTTTTAAAGACCAGATTCAGTACATGGGTCACGTTATATTAGGGGAGGGGATAGTTGTAGACCCGAAAAAGATAAAAACCATTATGGGATGGAACGCACCAAAGAATGTTGTAGATGTCAGATCATTCCTAGGCTTGGTCGGGTACTACTGTAGGTTCATCAAAGAATTTTCAAAAATCACTTTTCCCATGAATTGTTTATAGAAAAAAGGACACGCTTTCAAATGGACAACTGAATGTCAGCAAAGCTTTGAAAATTAAAGCACCTACTTAACACTGCACCTGTGTTAAAGGTAGTTGATCCAGAGAAATATTTCGTGGTTTACAAGGATGCTATTAAAGAGGGTGTTGGTGGAGTATTAACCCAAGAAGGGAATGCTATTGCTTATGAATCACAAAAATTGAAGCATTATGGGAAATGTTATTCGGCTTACGATCTTGAATTAACAGCAATAGTGCATGCTCTTAAGATGTGGCAACACTATCTATTGGGGAAGAAATTTATGTTATTAACAGATCATAGTAGCCTTACTAATTTTCTCAATTTGTCTAGCTTAAATGCCCGACAGGCCCGATGGATAGCATTTTTAAATGAATTCAATTTTGAAATGAAGCATCTCAAAGGGAAGGAAAATCGAGTGGCCGACACTTTAAGCATAAAAGTGCACGGTGTTTATGATGTCCAAATCAGTTAGGTACGCTCAAACATCCTTGGAATCATAAAAGAAGCCTCATGTAAGGATCTGGAATACACTTTTCTATTGCACAAATAGAAGCAGCTTTGTTAAGAGGAGAAAAATCAGATTTTGATATAAGTCTCGACAACCTCCTTACCTTTAAAAACAGATTATATGTTCCTAACCAGAGCATGGTCAAACAAATGATAATGGATGAGTTTCACAGGAAACCATATGCTGGTCACCTGGGTTACCAAAAATTTTTTCATCCATCAAGAAAGGGTATTTTTAGCCCGGGTTAAGGAAGGATGTCACTGAGTACTTATCCAAATGTTTAGAGTGCTAGTGGGTGAAGGCAGAACATCAGCACCCTACCGGTCTACTGCATCCATTACCCATTATAGAATGGAAGTGGGAGACCATATCTCTAGATTTTATCATCGGCTTGCCTCGCACCAAAAAGTAGCACGACTCAATTATGGTGGTGGTGGACGAATTGAGCAAAACAACTCACTTCATCCCTGTGAAATCCACTTATAAAATGGTGGAAATTGTCGACATGTTGATGAAGGAAATATTCTGTCTGCATGGAATACCCAAGGTGGTAATTTCTGATAGAGATGTAAAATTTACATCTACATTCTGAAAGACCCTCTTCTCAAGATTGGGCACCCATATTTTAGTACAACTTATCATACTCAAACGGAAGGACAAACTGAACGTGTGAATCAAGTGTAAGAGGACATGTTACGTATGTTTGTGATGCAACAACCATATAAGTGGGAGGACTACCTCCACTTGGTGGAATTTTCTTATAACAATAGACACCATGTATCACTGGGCATGAGCCCCTTTGAAGTGTTGTATGGAGAAGGTGTAGAGTGCCCATAAATTGGAAAAGCCTAGTTAATAAGCTAACCTTGGGTCCGGACATGTTAGCAGAAATGGAAGAGACAGTTAAGAAGGTTCGATAAAATCTAAGGGTTGCCAAAGATAGGCATAAAATGTACGCAAATAAAAAGCGGAACTACAGAGAATTTCAGCAAGGGGATCACATTTATCTAAGAGTGAAGCCCCAAAAAAGTTCCTTACAATGGAGGGGTTGTGCTAAGTTAGCACCCCAGTATTATGGACCCTTTCAAGTGTTGGAACGGATTGGGCTAGTCACTTATAAACTTGCATTACCAAGTGATATCCGAGTCCATAATATTCTTCATGTCTCTTTGCTAAAAAAATATGTGTACAACCCGCAACATATAGCTAGCTGGGAAAATATTCAGGTAATCGAGTAAGGAGAATGCTTAATTTTTGGATCAATTATTTTAGAAAAATTATGACTTTGAATTTTGTATGTGCAAGTTGAACCATAAGGAGAATTCCTAGCAGAACCTCTTCGTATTCTCGATTGGAGAGAAACCACCTTGCGGAAGAGGGCCATCACCTAGGTTAAAGTGTAATGGAAGCACTTTGGCCCAGAAGAGGCCACCTAGGAAGAAGAGGGAATTATGCGAGA
The DNA here is from genome assembly GCA_000404065.3 of Pinus taeda. Lineage (NCBI taxonomy): Eukaryota > Viridiplantae > Streptophyta > Pinopsida > Pinales > Pinaceae > Pinus > Pinus taeda. Next base: position 114,560 of record APFE030390906.1, on the reverse strand, counting down.
AGCTTACCTAATATTATTTTCTTAATCAGGGGAACACCGTGGATGATGTTCCTCAAAAGGGGGGGGGGAGATGTAACACCTCGGCTACATAGAAAATTACTACAGTTACTGAGGTTAATTTTATGTTTCACTGCATTTAAAATTTAAAATTATGTTGTTAAATATAAAATGACTGAGGCTGGAAGGCCAATAACATTTGGTTACCTGATTAATGCATAATTAGGTATTGAGATATGTTAATTAAAATAATAATTGTTTCCAATAATTTAAAGAAATAGTTATTAAGAAACATTTTCCAACTACCCTCGAAAGGGAAACATAGAGGGGAAAAATATCCAGAGAACTCTCCTAGAGCTGGGTGGAATAAACCAGTGGGAAGAATGCTCAAGAACAGTCTGGAAAAGTACAGGACTTGAGGCTCGATCGTGGAGTCAACTAGGGACCAACATCTTTCCAACCAATCCATCCCAATTAAAATGTCGTATGAACCCAAAGGAAGTATATTAATATCAACGTGAATGGGTTCTCCTAAGATTGTTATAAGACAACGTTCTGTTTTTGTAACTACCATTCTTTTTGTCCTAGTGGCTAATTGGACTAACCAAGGTTTTGGAAACTTACTTCTCTGTAGTTGACATTTTTCTACCACCTTAGGACTAACATGGCTTGAGCTTAGCACCAGGATCAAACAAAACTGAGACAGGTTGCTTACCATTCATACCTTCACATTCGATCATGGTGGGCTACTATTCTTCTTGATGATCATCCAAAGCAGCATTAATTCTGGGCATGCTCCTTGCCACTTCTCCGACCATGGATGCATCCTGCATATTTGATAACTGTTCCATTCTTGCTTTATGCTGACAATTTTTGTAATAATGGAGTTCTCCGCATCCCCAGCATTGCAGCGGTGACTTTGACTGCTGGTCATTAATCGATTTATTAGCTCCTTATGGCTGTCTATTTTCAGAATATCCAACTTTGGGCTGGTTCCTTACTGGGAATTTACTGAGAGGTTTTTGTTGTACATTTCTACCATTAGCAAATTTTGCTTATATATTTAGGATTAGGTTCCTTCGCTTTCTATTCACTCCTCCTTTAGGTCCCTCATTTTTCTGTTTCATTTGCTGGTAGCAAATGCAAGATTTCCACACTGCATCATCCATTGTCCTTGGGTAGTCAAACTCAAGCTTCTCCTTCATAAAATTGGGTAGGCGACTGATGAAACACTGAATTTCAGCCTTTTCTTCTTGCATATAAGGCACATAGCGCATTAGGGAGGTGAATCGTTTTACATATTCGTCCATGGTTAATATTCCCAATCTTAACTTAAGAAATTCCTTTTCTTTTTCATCATAATAACGTTTGGTCAGATACTTATCCTTGAAATGCTTTTGAAACTCTTTCCACGTAACCTGTTCTTCATCAATTTTCCTTACTGTTTTGATTTCTTCCCACCAAAGGGTAGCCTTACCACTTAATTGGTAAATTGCCAAACGTACTTTTAGTTTATCAGTGTAATCATAAGTCTGGAAATATTTGCTCATATCAATTAACCAATCTTTAGCTTCTCCTTTTGATTCCCCCTCAAAGACTGACGATTTAATTTTTTTAAATTCTCCTTATAATTCGGATTTCTGTCTTTTTGTCCTGCGCTAGCAAGAAACATTGTCTGAGCGTCATTCTTCGTCTTCTCCATGTTTTTCGGTTGACTTAGCATTTTCTTCTCCATGTTGAGCCATTGGGGTCTTTTCTCTGTCTTCAACACTGGGGTATGGATCTTGTTGGTTCTGTCAATTGGATAGACTTCTGAGAATTATCTCCTATTTTGGTCGTAGTCGTTCATTGTTTATTCTTAAATTGGTCATCTCAGCACGCAGCTGCTAAATGGTTTTGAGTAGAACAACATTATAATAACGAGATTCTTCTCCCAGCTCTATCCAAATATCAGGGTTAGCATTCACATAAGTTGTTTTTGGCGGGTTTGGTGGTCCTAGGATCCTCTACATTTTGACCCTTTTTGTATTTTTGTGGGGTCTCTATGTTCACATATATATCTACTTAGTTAATTTTAAGAAATCACATTCATTTCCTGTACATATAATTCCCAAAGAGTCTCAGTGTATGAAACTGAGTTTTGATACCATTTGTAACACCATACACACCTATTGTACACCTATTAAATGGAAAATAAGAAATAATTGCAGTATTAAAAGAAAACCCAGATTATATTAATTATACACACGGTGGCAGATACAGAGTATTAAGTTTTCACTTCTGATTAAAACACTTAAATATGTTACACATTTGTTAGATAAGGAGATTCTTAGCATTAAAATGTCACATGGAGCTCTGGGTGTTGAACCCGTAACCCGACTTCCAATTAAATACCCACTGCATGCCGAGACACGTGGCATAACCAAGGCATGTCCTACTGCTTTCATCTATCAGTGAGACAAGAATGTCTGCAACAGTTGGCTTGGCTCTTATATGTTGATCTGTGGGAGGCAATCCAATGGTGAGAAGGGTTTAGGGTTTTTCCAACTACCTACTTCATCATGTCAGGCCAGATGGAAGGCCATTTATTGTTGTACATTGGAGGTTCTTGCCGCTCTACCACTAGTTTGGCCTCCGGGTTTCAAGCTGGCTCACCATCTCTGCCACTGCGAGCTATGGCGACATCAGTTCACTTATCACAATAAGGTATCCCCAACCACTTACCTTCACGCTGTTTGGGTTTCCCATGCGACTTGAGTTTAGTTTCTTCTTCCATCTTTCGACTGGTTTGATGGCTAACTGATGGCTTTCACCATTCATGGGGTGGTTCGAGGATGCTCTGACTCTACAGAAGGTGACCGGGACTGATGCTGGTCTATGTTTCCTTTGGTTGTCTTTTTATAGTGCTTTACAATGTTTTTCTAGATTCTAGCTCTGACGGATTAATAACCTTTGCTGCAAGGAAGACAAACCGCCATCGATTGAAGCCCTCCAAGCTTAGGTAATACTACTGCCCTTTGGCCATTAATTTGTCTCACTTTCTTATCAAGTTTTTGCACTCCTGACAACTTGGTGATCGATGGTATTGGTTTGCAAGTAAGCTACTACCAACACCCATCTTTGTTCTTGGTTATGACAGCAGTTGCGGAAGTTCTGAAAGCTTATCTGCTTCATGGTTGCTTTCAAGTTGGGAAACATCTACCTTTGGTTCACCATATATGATTGTGCTATGAAATACTAAGAAGATGAATTGATTGTCGACATAGGCTTATGCCTGAACTTGTCGAATCTCGTGTTATTTAGATTTTTGTGTATAAAAGTTAAATTTGGTTTCCTCGACATGCACGAGGGTTTGAACTGTATATGAATCCCAGATACTAGTTTACATGGTTGCCTTTTTATTTATGAGAACCGATGTTGAACAGGGTTGCTCTGTTGATAAGTATCCCGATAGGGTTATGAACTCGATAGTTTTGCTTTTCTATTTAATATTGGCACATTTAGGCTGTTGAGTCGTTGTTTTGTGTAGTAATTATGTTATGCGGGTTGTTACTGTTGATGTACATGCTTATATGTTTTAAAGGAATGGAAATATTTGTTTCTTGTCCATGCTTTGAATGACTACAAGGTTTATTCTTATTTCTTTCTTATTTTGAGTAACATCTTAGAAGATAGATAGATAGTCAGTTTATAAAAGTTATGCATGGTTTCTTATACTATCAATTCGAAAATTCCGGAACTAATGTTACCAAGATCGTTCTTTTCTCTGTTATAATTTATCCAAGGAATTGTTCACACAGTTTATCAGAAGGGATTTCTCTATGGTCTAAGATTGTGTGCTATCACTGTTTAATATAGGGAAACATTCTTCATACAATGCTTGTATATTTATTATCTTTTAGGCATTACTATAATGTTTACGGTTTATTCTTGAATAACATCTTCAACTTTGTTTTCTGTTCTGATATACTTTTGATAAGTTTCTCCCTTAATTTATTCTAGTACTTTAATGAATAATTTCTATAATTCACTATCATTTCTGAATGAAATCTATGTTACTTTATCTGCTTACTGCTTGTAAACATATAACTCCAATTCTATCTGGAAAGCCTCTCCTACTAATCGCGAGTTTGGCAATCACATCTAGACTCTCCCCCGAGCACTTTTTTTTCTTTACAGTCAGTAAATATATTCAACTATAGGTACCTTGGGCATCAGGACTTCACTGTCAAGCGCGAGTCTGGCAATCACGTCCAGACTCTCCCCGAGCACTTTCGTTTCTTTACAGTCAATAAATATATCCAGCTACAGGTACCTTGGGCGTCAGGACTTCAATTTCCAACCTCAAGTCCTGTACCTTTTTTCACACTGTCCTTGAGTGTTTTCCCACTTGTTTATTCCACCCAACTCTGAGATCCCTCACTAGACTTGTTGATTAAAAAATACATATTAATTATTTAAAGATCAAAAAATTTAATGTTTATTCATCCTATAAATATAAGACGAATATAATTGAAAAAATTATTTTATGGACATAGGGCAGATGCCACACACATGAACACACATCATTAAAGACTCAACACTTCGAATAAAAATATTGTTAATCAAAGATAAATATTTAATTTCATTAAGAACAAAACAAATAACGAGAAAGATCTTTGACCTACATCTCATTATGAGGAAAACAAATAACAAGAAAGATCTCTGACTAAGTCATTACCTATCAAATGTGAACGCTTTCTTCTTAGAGCTCACTAAGAGGAAAACAAATGACAAGTAAAACTCCTTAGAGTACTACGTGTTTTATTGGTGAAAGAAGAATATAAGAATGGTGGGGCTATGCAGCAGCAGGATTGAGGATGATGATTTTTTTAGATCTCAAAGAACTTATGAGAGATTAGATTAGCTGTTAATGATCCTGCAGCTGTGTCGAATTTCTACACCAAACCTTAGGTGCCACCTATGCAAGTTATAGCGTCCTGAGTTTGCGTTCACCACATTGTTGGTGTTTGGATCTGTAAGCAGAGCTGCATAAGAGGTAAACAACCCGTGCTTCCTTTTAAGCTCGTCGTAATACACATTGTCGAAGGTGTTTGGCGTCATAATCTCCATGGGGACTGTCGTTTTCATGTTGTTGGGGCTTCCCTGGGGACACCGTGCCTTGAGTATGTTAGCATAATTAGGATCGAGAGATGGGTCTATTTGAAAAGTAGCGTTGAAGTTGTAGAGCCTGCTTACGAATGAAGAGTAGTGAGACACGCCAATTGTGTGCGTGCCTGCACACATGCACCCAACGTTGCATTAACATAACAAATTAATTACAACAATGACCAGTTATATAACAATATTCATACTATTTGAGTTAGTTTTAATTGTTGTGATTTATAATTTACAAATTAATGCTTTATGCTCTTCTAAATACTCATTATTTAAAACTTAAGAATTTCCGCTAATAAATTTTTTCGAAAATTATTTTTATTGATTTTAAATACAATATTACTACTAGGACTGCTAGGTACTGGGACTGGTTGCAATACAGTTTGTTAATAAACATTCAGAATAATTAGTACATACTCGAGAGTATGACCATCTCTTCATGTGATAGACCTTTCGCTACAAAGATTTGGGTTATTTGTGTTACATTGAAAAATGGGGGAGGTAAGTTTCCTGCGATATCTAAAGCTCGTGAAATTCTTCCATCCCTCCGTCTAGCAGGAACATCCCAACTAAGACCATATCTATATGGAGATGCCTGCCAACATTTATTAAAAATTAGTGGCTTTTCAATATTGCGTATTTGTCCTGCATGATATTTTCCACAAAATTGTGAGCGAAACAAAAGACAATAAAATTACCAGCTTTGCGCTATCTCTAGCAGCAAACGCGAGGATGTCTGCACAAAAAACAATGTTTGGGAAAATCTTCTCTAATATTGATTTCACTATGTCAATGGCATCAAATCCGCGAAGACTTGGATTATTGGCTCGACTATCTTTCTCTGTAGTATTGCTGGCAGTTGAATCTATAAGAACAGACCCATCGCATCCCTGAAACCAATAGGTGACAAAGTATTAGCAGAGGCAGGAGAAAATGTTGATAAATTTATGTATGGTAGGATGGATTAATGAGTATTACGCCTTACCCTGACGAAACAACCATGGAAATGCATTCGAATGAGCCCAGGAGCTACTCCAATGTTTTTTCATGAATGCATTTCGCACAGCCTCAAATACAATGGATTCTGCAGCTGGACAACTCCAACAGTAGAATACCACTCTAAGTTGATCACTATAAAAACCCAGTGCTTTAGATTCGACATTTCCGAGGTTCTGACCACCCACTATTTCATTAACAACTCCAAGGTCCACGCTTAGTGCAACAACATCTAAGGCCCAAAATAATAGGAGGAGGGTTGATTTACAGTGCTGATTATGAAGCTTTGACATTGGCATTTCAGGGCAGTAAAACGGGGATGGGCGTGGAGAATCGATGGTAAGCAGTGGCGCTATAGAATGTGGAGGAAGAAACGAGGAGTATAAGAATCTGAATGTGAAGGTATGTATTTATATGGATAGGTATTGTTGTGCTGCAGGGTTCAATTCTCTGTGGGCGAGTTTGAATCGTGAAAAGTCTTCGTAGGAGTTTGTCTTGGTAAGGTGAACATGGTTTCGAGTTTGGATTTAGGTAGAGCAGGATCATAACATATTATTTTATACAATAATACAGTGTATAGATAGGGCGTGATCATCACTATTTCTTTCGTATAACTACTCTATAACTGGAAAGATATGACGTGGTAAGCTCGTTGTGATAAGATGATGATTATTATTTTATCAAGTTGCACTATGTATATCTTAGCTCAAAAATCAATCACGAGATAAAATACTAAATGTTGTCTTGATTTAGTTTTGTTCAGAGGTAAGTTAGAGCCGATTTCCTTATGTTTTTGTGGATACAATTGTTTTATGAATTCATTCCAATGTTGTAAATATGATGTTTTGCAGTTGAATAATTAAATGTTTTTACATTTGAGTTTAAATTATACAACTATTTATAATTTAGAGAAAACTTTATTAATAGCATTTAATTTTAATTTTAAGATATTAAATTAAATATTATTTTAATTATAATTTATTTTTTAAATTCAATAATCTCTTATCATTTTATTATTATTGTACACAAGTTTTTCAATTTTAGTGCTTTTTTATAGATAGATATAATATTAATTAATACTGTATAAGAGTAATAAAAATTGTAAAAGAAATGTTTATCAATAAATTATTATTATAATTTTTCTTAATAAAATAATTATCATGAATTTTTATTGGAAAATAAAACTTAAATAAAAAGAGTACAATACTTAATTCGAGATTCACTTATTCATCATTTAAGTTTCCCCTTAACTATATGTTTATTGTTAATAAAATTTTCCATATAAATCAAATACAAATAGTTTAAAGAATATTTATAAAATATAGATAGGTATAATACTATTAATACTCCATAACTCCAGAAGCCTCGACAAATTTTTTAAATAAAATGTTTATTGTCTTTTTCATTTTAATTATGAAGATCTATAATTAAATTTCAGAATTTAAAATAATTTATAGCTTACACTGATTATCATTTAAATAATTCTTCGAATATATATTTTTATCAAGTAACTCTTGTAGTTTCATTTTTAATTCTATTAACTCCAATATACTCATACAGTAAGGGGTCCGGGAGATTGAGGAAACTCCCGGAATTAGCTCAATGGTGAAATCTATGTCCCTTTTTGGGGGTAGTCTTGAAATTTCTTCAAGAAACACATCTGGAAAATTTTGCACATGTATATTTTCTAAAGAAACAATTTTATCCTTAGAATCAACATACCCTACTTGTATTGCATAAACCTAACAACCTTTTATGATGCATTTCGCTAATTGGGAGGTTGTTACAGGGCTTAATTTCAGAGGTTTTTGAATACCTTGAATTTCTTGTATTTATCCCTTCTCATCTAGGTAATTAATGGTTTTGTTTTTACAGTTAATGAGGGACCGATGTTTTTCCAATCAATCCATACCTATAAGGATGTTGTATGATCCTAGGGGTAATACATTCAGGTCTGCCATAATAGACTGACCAACTAACATTAGGGGACAATTGTTGACCTTGGCCAACATCCTTCTTTTTGCTCCCATGGCTAGTTGTACTAACCGCAAATTTTTAAACATAACAACTTGCAAACAACATTGTTCCAGTATCTTGGGGCTAATATAACTCAGAGTAGCTCCTGGATCAATTAAAATGGATATGGTTCGGCCAAAAACTTTACCTTCGACTTCAGCCATGGTTGGTTGATATTCTGCCTGATGGTCTTCAAGGGCAACATTAATTTTAGGAATGCTTCTTGCCACTTCTCCTACAGTAGATGCTTCTTGAATATGTGAAATATGATCAACTCCCTTCCCATGTGGGTAGTTTTTGACATAATGCGAACCTCTACATCCCCAACACTGTACAGGTGGTCTCGTGGTTAATTCTACTTCTGATCTAAAAATGGATTGTACTTGTTTGAGGGTGCAAGGTATCCATTTCCCATAATTTCTTATGTGAGCTATACACTCCAAGTGACCTCTGAAAATGTGAAAACTTCTTATTTCTTATACAGAGATAGACTGTAGGGGCATTCATCGGACATGTCACTTCTAAAGAGAGGATGAGTTCCAGAGGCTAACTGGCCCTCTACAGGCTCTGCCTAAAGAAATAACGAAGTAAACACTTAGAAGTCATCGACATACACATACTTGAAGTTTGATGTCTTGTGGAATAAAACAAATAACTTTCTGTAGCTGTATAGGTGATTATGTGTGTATGAAATTTATGTATATTTGTTGTTTAACACTTTATATTAGTTTTGTTTAGCATACCATCTTCAGCAAATAAAGATATCAAAATGATGAAGCAGTTCACCCCTCCTGGGCTACATTTGTTGGACCAAGCCTCTCAAACTAAGCTGGTCCTCTTGTATTAAAAATGCTACAAAGGCTAATACAAGAATATAAGTGTCTCAAAAGACAGATCTAACTGTAAATACAGAATCAGAAGATAGGAATTAGCTAAACATGCTCTTTCCCAAGCACTAAACAGTCAAATTGTACCTTATACAGTACTTTCCCCAATTGGCCCTGATGGCCCTTTAAACTTGCATGGAGAATTTCGAGATGAAGATGACCTCAATTGGTTCTGAAACCTCTGCCATCAGACTTACAAGGTTGAAAATAACAGACATAGGCTTTTGAATCACCAAAAATGGATGAACACAGCCCCCAATTAGCTCAAGCACTGAAATGGCCCTAGTGGCCCTAAAAGCTTCCCTGAAGCTAAACAATGAGAAGAATGCCTCAACCGGAAAAACGAGCTGTAGAAATGCATTCATAATACTAAAAATATTCAGGAATGACCTTCGTTCCACATTCACTGGCTGCACAATTCCCAATGCAGCTCCCAAACTGATATGGCCCTAATGGCTCCGGAACTTCCACGAAGCAAAATCACCTGCAAATGACCTCTGATGGCTGTGAAACCTGTGCCAATGGATTCAAAAGGTCGAAGAGGCCAAAAATAAAAATAAAAAAATCGTCCAAAAAGGAATTCCCTAGCCAAAGTTATGGCCATTTACTCCCAACTGCCAGTTTACCCTAAAAAGACTCCAGTTAGCTAAAGTCGGAGGGCCAGTTAGGCCCACCAAACTTGGTGCCTCTGCCAAATCTGCCACCAAATCCTGACCTGACCGATGGATTTAACTGTTTGGTGTTAAAGCGCATGTGAACGCATTTAGAACACTGGCAGTCTTTCTCGGATTGCGCACCCAAAATTGTGGTTGACGGGCAGTTTAACCGTTGTTTAACCCGGACTTTGGGGACTTGTGACCACCACATGTTATGACCGTTGAACATCCGCCGACAGTTATACGTTATGCCCCTGGTTCTTGGGCATGTGGTTGCATGGACTGGGGCTGGCCCCCTTCGGGCCCCGCTCAATATCAAAACCAAACCTTTGTTCAGTTCGTTCCATATGCATTTCAAATCTGACCCTTGTGGCGCGTTGGTAAGGTGCGACATTTTCCCATGGGAGGTTGCGGGTTCAAACCACGTGCACCCCACAATTTTGATATACGCCATGATCCATGCTGACATCATCAGGCCACATGGCTGCCTTCGGGCTTGCACATGGCAGCCTGCCATTTGTTGCCCAAAACAGAATATTCTATTTTAATTTGTTTTTTGAAAAAATTCAAAATTTGAATGTTATTGGGCAATTCTTCTTTTTGGCATAACTTTCTCATACAGCAACTGTTTTCCAAACCGTTCATGGCGCTCGAATCAGGAAGACGAGCTTTATCCGGTCAATTAGGTTGAAACTAGTTCTGAGCACTTTCATTTTTGACCATTTTACAACACTTGGGCAGTTTTTGATTCGCTGCCCAAAAAGAATATTCCTTGGAATATTCTATGGAATATTCTTTTTAAAAAAATTGAAAAAAATTCAAAAATTAAGAGCCATTGGGCGATTTTGTTTTTGGCATAACTTCTGCATACAGAGACCGTTTTTCAAACCGTTCACGGCGCTGGAATCAAGAAGATGAGCTCTATCCGGTCGTTTAGGTTCAAACTAGTTCTGAGAACTTTCATTTTTGACCATTTTACGACACTTGGTCCTGAACTCCTGATCAACTTCACTTCTACCTGACTGCTTATTCATTTTGGTTTCACATGGTAGCTTAAATCTGGGCTGATTTTTGTTCATATTCTGACTAGTTTGACCTTTATATGGTCCTTTGTTCACTGTGCCCATATTTCCTTTATGATTGGAAGTAAATTTAATCCCCTTTTTGTCGACCCATCTCTTTCCCACATCACCCTTTTGTTTGTTTTTCTGGTAGCATATCTGTGCTTTCCATATAACTTCGTCCATGGTTTTCGGGATATCAAACTCAAGTCGTTATTTCATGAACAGTGAAAGACTGTTGATAAACCGCTACATTTTTTCCTTTTCTTCACTTATGTAAGGGACATATCAAAGAAAGGATGTGAATTTTACTATGAACTCATCCATAGACAATTGACCCAATCAAAGATCATGAAACTCCTTTGCCTTTTTGTCATAGAATTTTTCAGTTACATATTTTTCTTTAAAATACCTTTGAAAAGTTTCCCAGGTTATGCTTTGTTCATTTACTCTACAAAATATTCTTACTTCTTCCCACCATAGGGTGGCTTTCCCTTGTAGTTAGAAGATGGCCAAACGAGCCTTTAAATTGTGGTCATACTCATACGGCTGAAAATATTTGTTCATATTGATGAGCTAGGCTTTCGCTGCCTCTTCTTGTTCACCATCAAAGAGGGGAGGTTTTATTTTCCGAAATTCCCCTTGAAGCTCCATCTTCTACCTTTTTCATGTCTTGTGTCCCAATGCATTATCTGATTCTTCTTCATGATTCTCTTTGCCACCCTCTCTTTCCACATTCTTAGTTCGAAATTCTTGTTCACCAGTCATGTTTCCATGCTCAAGGATGAAAATTAGTGGTCGACAATTCTGTCTATCAGATAGACTCTTCATAATCTTTTCCTACTCCTGCATCAACCTTTTGTTATCTGCCCATAGACGGGCCATCTCATCCTTCAATTCTTGTACAGTCTCCATGATAGAAGTATTGGTATTATGTAGCTCTTCTCCCAACTGCACCCATACCTTAGATTGCCTTCTTGAAATGATGTTGGCCTTGTTCCCGTTACGGACCTGGGTGGTGGATTTCTAGTCCTCCTCATGCTGATTGCTTCCCTTTTTCCTCTGTGCACATCGCATATGTTTTCATTTACTTATATTCCAAAGGCCTTGTTTTGCAACCTGAGCGCTCTGATACCATATGTGATCTGAATTGGATCCATGAAAAATAATCAAGATTCCATGACTGTATCAAAATAGGACAAACTTCGAATTTGTGAACAAAGAGCGATCAGGAAGACCTCTGACAGTGACAGTTTGCAGCCAGCGAGGAATGATGACGACCTCAGTCAAAGCGCGCTAACCAAGGCCCATGGAGACCGCGCAGGAGGCAAAACTGGCACCTGGGAAGCCCGGATTAGGAAACAGAGGGCATTTCTGATGCGCAACGCTTAGCGCTAATCACGCATCGATGGGAAAAACCCCTCGAGAAGGAAAGAACCTCGAAACGCTCGGTCGCATGGAAACCGGGAAACTATGGGGAAAGCGCTAAGGCAAAAGGCAGGACCCACACTCCAAAACCGGCGGTATATCGGGGGCACCCTTGGGTGGCAAGCAGATTTGGAGAAAAATGAGCAATTCCATTCAGCGCCCGATGCATGGCAGGCGGATGAAAGAGAAAACCATTGCTCATCACGCGCTAATGGTTGAGCAGGTCAACTGCGCGAAATGAGAAAATGGCGTAAGATCTGGAGGCTCTAGATCTGACGATGGAGATCGCGCAAGATGGAGAAACCAGATTTGACAGGGGATTAAGCTGCGACACATAAGAGTTTGAGGTCCGATTTGACCGCTGAGTTGGCGGGTGAGTTGTTGCATAACGTAACCAAAAAAACCAAACCATTGAGGAAGAGCTGACGTAGTTCGCGAGAGGACAAGTGGCCACTCCCTGTGAGCTGTTGACGATGACGCAAAGATAGGGAAATCCAAGCGAGTAGCAACAGGCGATATGATAGGGGCAGAAGAGGAATGATGCAAGAGCATCTGGCTCAGAGTAAACAAGAAGGCAGGTGTTTTTCTTACGGGTTATAGGTTGGATGGTTGACAGGTCATCGTACCTAAATTGTTTATTTTTATTCCCAAATTTCATCAATTTTAGTTTTCTGTTCTATCTTTTTGTTAAGGGGTTTTGTTTTATTTAACTACAGAAAAAAAGACAAAACTCTGTTTTTCCTTTTTAATTAATTTTAGAATTAGATACAAGAAAATTGACAGTTTTTGGAATAACTGTATGTAACTGTGAGCAATTCTAAAACTGATTATCAAGTTGCATAAAATAAAATAGGACAATCACTGTAAGGGTTGATTCCCACCATAACAAAAGAGCAATAAAAGTCTTAGAAGAAATATTATTCTACAGCAATCTGATGTCCGTGTGCAACTAATTCTTTTACCTGTTTCCTAACTGAATTCATTTTGAGTGCAACCCAAAATAGATGCTGATTACATTTCAGAGTACAAGAGGAAACATTCATGTATTGAATGGATGCTGTGACAGACCGTAAGACCGCGCAAAGACAAGAAGTTTGAGTGACTGGAACCAAGAGACTCAAGAGCAGAGACATATAACCGGACAAAATCAAGAGCCACAGAACAAAGGTTTTTCAAGGCATCAATTACAGAGCCTAGAAGTGCCAAGACTACATGCGTGACCAGGTAACGAATTCATCACTTCACAAATAAAATTGTCATTCTTTTCATAAGAATAAAAGAAAATTTCATTGCTAGTCTACAACCATATAATAAACCAAGCAATCAACCACAAATAAATTACGTTGAGATTACAACACAAGGCGAGCACGGGAATGATTACAGAACCCTGGACATATTATTAAATTACAGTCAACCAGAAAGTAACATAGTGAAGGCCGAGTGCCCAAGAACAAACCCTGGAAACATACTCGGGTTACAACCCTCAATTTAATTACAGAGTTGGACTTTCGACTTGAAACTACAACAATGGAAACCTACGGCTAGACAAATAAACTACCAACAGTTGCAATCTAGTAAAACAACAGTCAACGGATAGTGAGACCATGGAAAGACCCTACCCAATCCAGTGGAGAGTTGGAGGAGCTGAAGCCGAAGACCAACGAACTGTCTCCACCTGCACGCATCAACAACAATGACATTAGTGAACGAGTGGGAGCTCACAAAATCCGGAGAAGAAATGAGAAAACGTTTACTGTAAGGAAATTTCACTTACCAGGACAGAAGGGTTTGAAAACGCCAGAAGGAAAACCACAAGTAGAAGAAGCACAAGTACCCTTGACCACAAGGGGCCGCATTGTTAGCAATGACAAGAGAAGTGGAAAAACACTGAGTCGTAGACATAGAATATACCTGCATAACTGACGAACCGAGGCCGGAAGCAGGGTCACCTCGTGGCCGCCACCTGAGTGCGAAGCAAGCAATGAGACCAAACAGACAATGAAGCCAACAAACGCAAACATAGTCAGGAATGCCAAAACTCTAGCAGTTTTCAACGAGAAATAAAATGACAGTGTTACAGTGTCTAACACCCACAGTCGCAGAGAGCATTGTAAAACGACCAGAGAATTGTCAAACAAGCAACAAACAGACAGAAACCCTTCAAACAGTGAAGCAGAGCAACCAGAACTTACAGAGAACGAGTTACAGTCTGGATAGCCAGCGTTGAACCAGAATGATGGGTTCAAAATCCTCAGGAGAAAAAAAAAAAAAACAACAGTGACAGGCACTCCTCACATGAAGAGATTGCCAAAGAGGGTTACACATTGAGCGGAGAACCAAAAACGAGAAAAGGACAGGTGTCCTATTCCAACTAGCCAAAAGTACGTGGTCACATGCAGACCCATCTCCCCAAGTACCATCGAGCAGATAAACAATCAACACATTTATAATTGTAATCAAACAACCTTAATATCTTATTCGAGTCAGCGAAAAGGCTGGGTCACCAAGGAATTGAACAGTCTTGAGACAAATTGGCTTTAAGCCATGAACAGACAGAACAGAAGACACTGAGAGGAGACAAGAGTGAAGACCGAGAAAAGAAGAGACAGTGAAGCAAGAAGCAGAAAGACAGAGGGCCAAGCTGACCTGCAGCCTAAGGCAGCATCGAGCAGACAGAAAGCTTGAGAGGTTCAAGCAATCCCTGAGAGGATCTGTCAGGAATTGAGCACCACATTGGGCTCCTCCCATTAAAGACCAAAGAGGTCAAGACTTGGAGAGGAAAAGAGTTTGTGCACTCAAGTGGCTTGGGGAATCCAAGAACCACCATGCCAAGCATCATTTATGTTTCAGGAGACTCAATTTGAGCTCCTTATTGTAAATCTATACTTTAAAGACACAATAAAAGAAGGCCACCACTGAAAGTTGGACCGGAGACATAGCCCTGGAGGATAGGCTGAATTCCTTATTAATTTTTTGTGCTCTTGTATTTGCTAACTGTGTTTCTCTTACTGTTTTCCATTTTCCAGTGTTTGTGTATTTTGCAATCTGATCGATCCGTTGCCTAAAATAACATAGACACACACCAGCACATGAGTTTGTAATACCTTCATTAAATAATTCTTTAACTGAGATCACTCAAGAGTGATTTTCAGATCAAGTGGTATCAGAGCTTTAGGTTGTTAAGGTTAGACAAGCTTGTGTTGGTTTAGCTGTTGAATTCTCACTAGATCAAAGCTCAAATTAAGAGAAGGAGAGTTGGTCGAAACTAATCCTGAAATTGGGAGAGTCTATCCTTGGAAGACAATTTCAGAGGAAGTTTCTATGGGGCCAGACCCTCAATTCATAGAAAGTTTCCTGGCCATAAAGTCTATGGTAGAAGAAATGTATAGGGACTTTAGAAAACATAAGTATGAAGATTCATCAGGCTCTAAGCAAGACAAAGGAGAAGATGAGTCTCACTTCCTTGACCACTCCAAAGGAAAAGGGAAAGAGTAAAGCTTTCTCACACCTCTTAATAGCCCTGAAAACAAAAAGAAAGTGTCTTTGATCAAACTAGATGTAAAATCTGATTTACCTATATACGATGGAGAGTTGAATGCAGAAAAGTTGGACAATTGGATTAGACAAATTGATGTGTATTGCAAAGTGCAGAATATTAAGACAAACAAGAGCAAGATTCAGTTGGCAAGCCTACACCTTGGAGGCCCTACCTTGGTTTGGTGGGAAGGCAAAACCCAAGCTGACCTGAAAAGACATGGTAATACTATCTCTGTCTGGAGTGAATTTGTTTATGCAATCAGAAAGTAGTTCTATCCATTGGCCTACATGCAACAAGCCATGATGAGTTGGAAAACTCTTCGACAGTTGAAAGGTAAAAGTGTGCAAGGGTACACTCAGGACTTTAGAAAGAGAGCATTAATCCTAGGAATCTCATTAGACTCACCAGAGACTCTGTTGAAGTACATTGGTGGTCTACATAGCTACATGAGGCATACCATCCTCATGTTCAATCCCACTAATATAGATGAAGTATCTGTACAAGCTACTCATCTAGAAGCTAGAGGAAAAAATGGAAATCCAGAAGTTGGGGGATCATCCCAACCCACTGCAAGCAAGAGCAAGGAGAAAAGGAAGCATAAATGGAAAGCAAGGAGGGCTAACACTGCATAGAAGAGCAAAGCTTCATGCACTCACTATAAAAAGGATGGGAATGATGATGAGCATTGTTGGATTTTGCATCCAGAACTGAGACCTAAGAAGTTCAAGGGCAAGAAGAAGAAGAAGACTGCTACATCTATTCAGAAAGATTTGGGGTTAGACTCGGGAGATGAAACAACCATTGCAGCTACAGAGATAAAAGGTAAGAATTCTGAAGCATCTACTAGTAATTTTGCACAATCTAGTATTGATGAAGAGAATGCGAGAAAAATACATGAGCTTTTTCATATTCGAGTTATTTCCAAACATCAAAAGATTGATAATTTGTTTGATAGTGGCTCACAAGTAAATTTAATTTCTGAAGAAATTGTAAAGAAATTGGGATTAGCAACTGAACCTCACAAGAAACCATACCCATTAGGATGGTTGAATGATAAAGCACAACTACAAGTGACTAGACAGTGAAAACTCAAGTTTTATTTTGGGTTAGCATTTGTAGATGAGGTTGAGTTAGACATAATTCTTTTGGATATATGTGGAATTGTTTTAGGAAGTCCTTACTTGTATGATTGAAAATTTATTTTCTATAGAGCCGAGAACAAGTATCTACTTGTTAAAGATGGAATTGAATACTTTGTAAGAGCTCATAAGATCAAGAATAATTATACTCCCATAAATTCAGGGCAGATGAAAAGAATGATAAATTCATGCAAACAATTCTTATTGATGGTTGTAAAGGAAAAGAAACTTGAAAAAACCAATGTATTTGAGGGCTATAATGCTAAACAACAAGCTAATTTAGAAAAGGTTTTTTCAGAGTATGATATCTTGTTTCAAGAACCTAAAGGTCTGCCACCCAAAAAGGAAATAGTACATGATATTATTCTGCAGCAAGATGCTCCATTGCCTGACATTGGAATGTATAGGTTGTCTGATTTAGAGAATGCTGAAATCAAGAAGTAGGTGTAGGAGTTGCTCGAGAAAGGGTTCATCAGGCCTAGCACATCACCATGTGGGTCACAAATTATTTTGGTGAGAAAGAAAGATGGCTCATGGAGAATGTGCATTGATTACTGAGCACTGAATTAGATAACAATCAAAAATCGTTATCCCCTTCCTCGCATAGATGATCTTTTAAATCAATTGAAGGAAGCTGTTTATTTCTCCAAGCTAGACTTGCATAGTGGATAGCATCAGGTTAGAGTTGCAGAACAAGATGCATGGAAGACTACTTTCAAAACAAAGCAGGGATTGCATGAGTGGCTGGTTATGCCTTTTGGCTCAACTAATGCTCTTGCTACCTTCATGAGATTAATGAATGATGTACTCAAACCTTTTCTTGATGATTTTGTTATTGTGTATCTAGATGACATTCTGATTTTTAGCAAAATGTGGGAAGAACACTTAAAGCATGTTAAGCAGACATTATATGTTTTGAAAAGAGAAAAACTTCTTGTTAAACTCTCAAAATGTGAATTTGGCAAAACATCTCTAAATTATTTGGGTCATATAGTAGGGGGTGGTGAATTGAAGATAGATCCCTCTAAGGTGGCAGTCATTGTACGCTGGCCTAAACCCAAATCTACTACAGAAGTTAGAAGCTTCTTAGGAGCAGCACAATATTGAAGGAAGTTCATTTCTAACTTTCCCTCAATTGCAGCTCCCTTACATGCTTTAACCGGATTGACCAGGGCATTTCAGTGGGGAGGCAAACAGCAGAAAGCCTTCGACACCTTGAAAGAAAAGATTAGTACATCACCTGTACTAGCACTGCCTGATCTTCAAAGACCATTTGAGATCCAAACAAATGCCAGTGACTATGCCATGGGAGCAGTGTTGACACAGCACAGTAAAGCCATATGTTATCATTCTGAGACTTTTAATCCTGCATTAGTTAACTATCCTACATATAATAAAGAATTGTATGCATTAGTACAGAGTGTGAAAAAATGGAAACATAACTTAATGGGCAAAGAGACAGTAATACATACTGATCATCAACCACTTCAATATCTACACTCCCAAACTAAGTTGCAGTAATCAAGACACTATATATGGATGGGTTTTCTACAACAATTTCATTTAGTCATCAGATATAAAAAGGGCATACACAATAAAATTGCAGATATGTTATCTAGACCCATTATTATAAATGCATCTACTATACTTAAGCATAATTTTGTGCTACATGAAAGCTACATTGAACAATATGCTCAAGATATAGACTTTAAAGATGTATATGCAACTTTAAGTCAAGGCAAACGAATAGAAGAATTATATTATCATGTAAAGGACCGACTCTTATACCATTGTGGGAAGTTATGCATTCCACAAACTGAGAGAGTAAAGATAATTAGTGAAGCACACACTTCTCTGATATCAAGTCACTTTGGGGTAAGTAAAATAGTTGCACAGCTGCAAAGATTTTTCTATTGGCCAATAATGAATGAGACGTTTCTAGATATGTACGAGGGTGTACTATGTGTGCTAAAAGCAAGCCCAGCAATAGAAAACTAGGCTTGTACACTCCATTACCAGTTCCTTCTCACCCTTGGGAAAGTGTTTCCATGGATTTTGTTGGAGGACTGCCTAAATCTAGGAAAGGTCATGATTATCTATATGTTGTTGTGGATAGGTTCAACAAAATGTGTATTTTGATACCTTGTAAGAAATATATTACAGCTGAACAAACTGCAAAACTGTTCTTTGAACATGTATGGGTTCATTTTGGACTACCCACTTCCATTGTATCTGATCAAGACACTTGATTCGCGGGGAAGTTTTAATCGAGTATGTGGGAACTGATGGACACCAAATAAAGAAGAGCACAACTTCTCATCCACAAACTGATGCCCGGACAGAATTAGTTAACAAGACAGTGATCCAGTTACTCAAAGGATATTGCAGCAAATATCCTAAGCTTTGGGATGAACATTTGTGTTATGTGCAGCATGCTTACAACAGAGCAAAACATTCTTCTACAGAAAGATCTCCTTTTGAGACCTGTTATGGTTTCACACCAAGGTCTCCTTTGGATTTTGTCTTTGGTAAAGATACCACAGTTGATGGACATAGTGATATGGACAAGGCAACTAGGTTCATCGAACAAATACAAGAGATCCACCAGGCAGTATAGGAATAGTTGGAAAAGAGCGAAGCCAAATACAAGGCAAGGCATGAGAGCATAGTGTCCAAGTTGGTGACCAAGTCTGGCTGTACATCAACAAGGACATGATGAAAGGTGAAGGTAAAAAGCTAAATCCTATCAGTTATGGACCTTCCAAAATACTTGAGAAGATTGATGAAAATGTGTTTCGCCTTGATCTACCAGCTTACATGCACATCTACTCAGTCGTGAATGCAGACTACTTGAGATTGTTTGAACCCTCACTAATTGAGGATCCCGAAGAGCAGAGTCAATTTCCTTCTAT
Source organism: Pinus taeda (assembly GCA_000404065.3). Taxonomy (NCBI): domain Eukaryota; kingdom Viridiplantae; phylum Streptophyta; class Pinopsida; order Pinales; family Pinaceae; genus Pinus; species Pinus taeda. The sequence goes on along the minus strand of APFE030390906.1, from coordinate 94,773 downwards.
TGATGACCTGCTACCTGAATACCTTAATGAATTCCAGGAGGACACGGTTCTGGACAAGAAGGTGAGGACGACGCACAGAGGAGATGTTGAGTACCTCAGAATTGGACTTAAGGGTTCAAATTCAAGCAGTGCAAAGTGGATAGAGATTGGACAAGTGAGACAATTGTACCCTCACTTAGTTGACGCTTGAAAACCAACTTTTAGTGGTCCAAAAGCTTTTTCAGTGGGAAGGTCGTGATCCGAATTGGATCCATGAAAAATAATCAAGATGCCACGACTGTATCAAAACAGGACAAACTTCGAATTTGTGAACAAAGAGCAATCAGGAAGACCTCTGACAGTGGCAATTTGCAGCCAGCGAGGAATGACAAGGACCTCGATCAAAGCGCGCTGACCAAGGCCCATGGAGACCACGCAGGAGGCAAAACTGGCACTTGGGAAGCCCGGATCGGGAAACAAAGGGAATTTCTTATGCGCATCACTGGGCAAAACCCCTCGAGAAGGAAAGACCCCCCAAGCGCTCGGTTGCATGGAAGCCAGGAAACCGTGAGGAAAGCGCTAAGGCGAAAGGTGGGACCGACGCTCCCAAAATCGACAATATATCGGGGGCACCCTTGGGCGGTATGCGGATTTCGAGAAAAACGAGCAATTCCATTCAGTGCTCGACACATGGCAGGTGGATGAAAGAGAAAACCACTGCTCATCGCACGCTAATGGTCATGCAGGTCAACCCATGAAATGAGCTAATGGAATAGGATCTGGAGGCTCCAGATCTGACGGCAAAGATCGCACAAGATGGAAAAACCAGATTTGACAGGGGATTAAGTCGCGACACGTAAGAGTTTGAGTTCCGATTTGACCGCTGAGTTAGCGAGTGAGTCATTGCATAACGTAATCGAAAAAACCGAATCGTTGAGGAAGAGCTGGTATAGTTCGTGAGAGGACAAGTGGCCACTCCTTGTGAGCCGTTGATGATGATGCATAGACAGGGAACTCCAAGCAAGCAACAACAGGCGATTCGATGGGGGCGGAAGAGGAATCGAACAATCATGAGACAAATTGGCTTTAAGCCATGAAGAGACAAAATGGAAGACACCGAGAGGAGACGAGAATGAAGACCGAGAAAAGAAGAGACAATGAAGCAAGAAGCAAAAAGACAAAGGGACAAGCTGACCTACAGCCTAAGGTAGCATCAAGCAGACAAAATGCTTGAGAGATTCAAGCAATCCCTAAGAGGACCTGTCGGGAATTGAGCACCACATTGGGCTCCTCCCATTAAAGACCAGAGAGGCCAAGACTTGGAGAGGAAAAGAGTCTGTGCACTCTAGTGTCTTGGGGAATCCAAGAACCACCCTGCCAAGCATCATTTCTATTTCAAGAGACTCAAGTTGAGCTCCTCATTGTAAATCTCTACTTTAAAGACACAATAAAAGAAGGCCACCACTGAAAGCTAGACTAGAGACGTAGCCCTAGAGGATAGGGTGAAATCCTTATTAATTTTTTGTGTTCTTGTATTTGCTTACTGTGTTTCTCGTACTGTTTTCCATTTCCAGTGTCTGTGTATTTTGCAATCTGATCGATCCGTTTCCTAAAATAACATAGACACACACCAGCACATGAGTCTGTAACACCTTCATTCAATAATTCTTTAACTGAGATCACTCAAGAGTGATTTTCAGATCAATATGTCACACACCCACATGTCAAGATATCCATAAATAATTTTTTTTTAAATAAATTACTTGAATTTAAATAGAGATCTTTTACCATTAATATATACATTTACACCAGGACTGTAAGTTCTTACTAATGTTATTTTTTTTTACATTGCTTCGGACTAATATAATATGGTTCTTTTTACAAACAAACCAAACATAGATTTTGTATACTTACCATGGCTAATGTTTAACAGGGTCATACATTGGTTGGGTTTCAACCAAGTCAACTAGCCCACTTATAAACCCTTAATCCACGATTTGCTATATAGTATATTCAACAATGATTGAGCTGAGGACTTTAATTCTGTCTTTTCACTGAGAAATACATTAAATTGCCACCTATCTACATTTATACCTCATTAACTCTATGGTTGTTGCATCAGCCTAGGTGTGGAGGTATTCCCCCTCTGGAGTCTTCATCTATTGTACAATGTCGTTAGCGACCTCAAGAGTGGCTCCTCATCAACGGTACCTAGGTTTTGATTCGAATTGGACAGTGGTGGAGAATATTGAGTTCCTATGCCTCTAGTGTAATGTCGTCGTATTTTCATTTTCTTTCTCCCGGAAATAGACATAGCATACTCTGCAGAGGGGTTTTCCTACACTCTAGTATTTACGGGTCTATCTCTTGTTGTTGGAGGTTGTTTTTTCTTTGGTTCACTATTGTCATAATATGTTTCCTATTCATATATGGATTTTGTTGACAAACCCATCTGGTTTTTGGTTCAACGTTCTGCTACGAAGAGGGTTTCTTCATGCAGCTTCAAAACAGGTAATTTCTGAGTAGGTTTGTTGGCTATTTCTATTCACAAGATTTTTACCTAATCTTTGTTTTCATACGCAAAATTTTAATCTTTGAGACTCCTCTGAGTTGGGATGGAGGGTTTCATAGGAGATAGTGTTTTGGGTGAAATGTCAGAGAAAGCCTTTACTCAACCCACTGAACACAGTGATGGTTGTTCCAACACATCTACCAGGTACTTGAGCTTTGCCCATTATGTTCTTTTAAGGGTTTCTTAGTTTTAGGGTTTTGGACTCCCAAAAGAAGACTCCCTTATGTGCACTGCTAACTTATATGTTTATATATATGTAATATCTTTACTATTCGAAGCATTATTGGCAAAATGCATTTGTATATTTTTGTAAAGGTTTATCGACGAACCAAAACCCTGGCCTAGCTCTATTTTCTTCCTTTCTTTGATAATAGATTCGAGATTGGAATAGTTTCTTATTGTTGTTAAGAGGGTTTTATTGGCTAGCTTACAATTCTCTTTTTTCCATTTACATAATTATCTACAAACCTCTTATGGATAATGTAATGTTTTGGTAGTCGCTTCATCATTTTCGTCAGAAATAGAAGTCGAAATGCTCGTCTATTTTTCAAGTTGAAACTATAAATTTTTTATCAGTTATGGTTTATCAAGTAAAGTTTACCATTATCTGACCTGGCCCACATGAGTAGGAATTTTGGTCGTGCATGAAATAAAGGATGTATACCTGTAATTTACATGTAGCAATCTATAAATTCAATTTTATTTCATTCTACTACCTCAAGTTTAGTTGTTAACATTGGAAGGTTTGTGTTCCTAAATGCTTTCTTTTTACATGATATGAATTTTTATAAGGTTATTTGATCATATGTGTGTGTGTGTGTGTGTGTGTGTGTGTTCCTTCTGTGTTTGGTGATCATGGTTTTTCCTTTACCTATTAAAAGGATTATGGGCATACTAGTTTTTTTGTATGAATATATTCTATGTAGAAGTCTTTGACGAATCTTGTCTTCTTGTTTTTGTTCTATTGCCATGATGTCTACATATCTAGGCTCTGTAAGCTTCTTTTGTCATTTTCACCACATTTGACTGTGCATTTCATTGGGTATTAGAAAAACAATTCTTCCTCTCATCTAGTTACATAAAAATTATTTATGGCCTATTTTATACAAGATACCCCAAGTTAACCATTCTATCTCTAACATTTGTTATATATATATATATATATATATATAATATATATATATATTAATATATATATATATATTATATATCAGATCTATAATTATTTAATATGAAAATTTCACTTATTTGGAACACGATGTCTTCCAGATTTGATTTGCAACTAAACTTTTAGCTCCTCGCTACTTTCCCTCCCAACCTTGAGACTATTGTTTCATCTAGTCTTCCCTCGTGTTGTTCCTGGATACAGGAAACTTCTTCTTTTATTTTGAGAACCCACTGTCTCACAGCTATCTGGTCCTAACCAAACGTAGCGACAGAAAACTGTCTGACATCTCATCACATATTTTCTTCCTTTACCTTTGCTTTCTTGCTTACTTTCTCTCTTGATCTCAGATGCCCCTATCCTCTTGATCTTTCTTGAATAAATCCTCAAGAAATTAGTTAGGGACAAGTAACTTTCAATCCTATACTCTAACAAGTGAAAACAATATTTACATGTAATTGCTATTGCCCCTATCCTCTTGATCTTTCTTGAATAAATCCTCAAGAAATTAGTTAGGGACAAGTAACTTTCAATCCTATACTCTAACAAGTGAAAACAATATTTACATGTAATTGCTATTTCATTTCTGCATAATTTAATTCAAGAAATAGTTTTTATAACTTTAAATAATAATCAGTTTGTTTAGTTTGCAGTAAATTAAATATTTACATTGTCTGGGGATATCACAACTTGTTATTCAAAGAAATCGAGATAGAGATAGATAATCATGTTACAGATAAACATGTCATAACATGAAATTCTAACATGAGTAAGGATGTAAACAACAAACTATCCCTGCCCAGAACCCAAATAAAGAGAAAGACAACAAACTATCCCCACCACACCGAACTAAAGAGAAAGACAACAAAATGTCCCCACCACACAACTTAGATAATTTTCACTTACATTTATTAATAAATATAGATTAATTTATTATCATTATTAAAAAAAATATAACATTTAAAAATGATTTCAAAAGAAAGTGAAAATATTAATTTTTTTTTTTAATAAGATTCTAAAAACAATAAATATCTCTTATTATTATTTAATTTTAAAAGCAATACTATCTCCTATTATTATTTAATTTTAAAAACAATAAATAAATATAAAATTTTGTTTATGATAAAAACTTTTCAAACATATATAAGTTAATATTTAATTATCATAAACATAAGAAAAAAATTTCTAGATACAAGAAGAAATTTTCTAGATACAAAAAGTAGACATTGGTAAACACTTCATCAACTTATTACAGGTCGTACATTCTGGGCAATAAGTGGTACACACATTTTCTTTGTAAGAAGGTGGTTAGCAAATCTCCTTATAATTAAAAAAAAAACTCCATCATACCCTTTTCTATTTTATTCTACATTGAATTTGTATAACTCAATCATTTCAAACCATTGCCATTTGAGATTTTTAATGAGTTGGCACAAGTTGAGAGTTGTTTATTGTCATTAGAGATTTTTAATGGGTTGGCACCAGTTGTCCACGTGTTTGACGTACTCCTCCCAAAATTTGAGCCCCCCACTTTATTCGATGTTCGCCCGCCCATATCTTTGTCATCGCAAACCCGTCGTAAGAAGAAATATTATTAATAATCTTTGTCATCGCAAACCCGTCGTAAGAAGAAATATTATTAATACAAAGGGTGATATACCTCTATTGCCCGGGACACAAGGATTTATTACTATTATTTATGGTCAGGAAATGACAACCTTGAATCTAGCCGAATATCAATATCCATTACAGTGTGGCATTGCATATTTATATAATAAGGTTAGTGTATCTTGAAAAGTACAAATTAAAAATAAATAAGGACATATATGAATAGATAAATTTAGTATCTTCAGCAAGAATACAATATTGTTATTGTTAATGACTTGGAACTTATGTAGATCATGGAATAAAAATTCTAGAACCAAAAAATGTTTTTACCTTATTATAGTAAGAGAATATTGAAGAATCTTGACGCTAAGATTATGTAATGTTCATTTAAAATTAATGAAAAGTAAGATACCCATGACTTTGGTATATAATATTTATTGAATTTTTTTCTAAAATTGCGTTTAACAAATTTCAATTATATTCAAAAAAATCTATAAATATATAAATTGTAGTAATTAATTAGTTATTATTTTAAAAGCGATGAATGTATAATTTTGTTTTCGATAATAAGAAGTTATATTCAATTATTTTTGACAAACTTATTTAATAATTTATTAAAATTGAATTGCCAATTTAATATTGAAAAATGAAATTAACTCAAACAGACTACAGAAAACACACATAAAAACTAGACACAAAATATTGGCGTAAAAGGCAGAGAGCCTTCAACATTCCTCACATATTCTCTCTCATTAAAAGAATGTAGTGTTACAAATAAATAGATGAGAGACAGTGTCCCAAGATAGTGTGTGCTATCTTAGACACCTTTGGTTGAGATAATTTCTCACCAAACACACACCAATATAGGAGTTACCTAAACTAACTCCTATCTTAGAGGAACAACCCAATAATTAGGCACAAATTCCTAACTTGTAATATTTAATTTATTTATTTATTTTTGGATTTATTATTGTTTTGCGAGAGAGGCTAACATCCCCCCCTTCAATGATAAATCCAAAATAAGAACGAGGAACCATCTTGCATGTTCTCATGTTGATCCTCAAAAACATTGCCTGAAAAATCTGCCAAATCTCGATACTAAAAAAATTGCAATATCAAGAGACTGAGTCAGTTGCATGATTGATTCACTCTAAATGACGCTTGACAACTCCATCATGTGCCAAGCCACAAAAGAATCCAACTGTCCTTTGCTAGAAAATAGCATCTGGTGTCCACTGACACAATTTGATGAATACCCACTGACTGAAGATGTCGAAAAACAACTCAATGTTAGTTTTGCTATGATGAAAGGTGCTCACTGATGCTTTTGTTGTTGATCGCCCACTTGTGAATTCGCTAATGCTCATTGCTGAAGAAAAATGCCCACTGGCTAATGAAGATGCCCACTAACTACTTCGCCTTCACTGATGTTGTCGAGAATTTCAGTCTGACAACCACTTGTCAATTTCATTGACATTTTCCCCCCTTTTTCAGCTGAAAGGAGAGACAATCTTCTTCAAATTATATCTGAATTATGAACTCCCCCCCTTCAGGTGTAGGAGAGTTTCACTATTGTACTCCCTCGCTCAACTGCATGAGAGTACCATCATCGTTGCACTGTTGGCTACACTATGTGTGATTGTAGTTGGTTGTAGAACTGACACAATATTTTGATTGTGGATGACCATTCCCAAGGATCAATCCATTCATAATGTATCTTCAATCTCGCTGATTTTGGTCGATTGCGACATTTTTCTAAGGAATGATTCTGCTTGCCACAATGGTGAAAATGATGGAGATCAAAACACTCATCTTCCATATGACCAGTTCTTTGACAATGAGAACATTTCGGTTAGACTTCAACTTCAGGTTGCGTGCAATTTTTCTTGTCTGCAACTTTCTCAGAACCTGCTGAGGTGAGTTGTGCAAGAAATCCGACACTGACGAACTTAATTGGCTTGGAATAATCTGGCATATGGGATATGTAAGTTGGTGTCATCAGTGACATATCCTAAGCCTCGTCGATTCTTGTTATTTTGAATTTCTTCCCAGGGCTTGATGAAGGGTTTGGAAGAAATTTTAACTGGAAAAACTTCAACACTTGACGTTGTTGGGATGAATGACTTATCATCTGGATGGTTCAAAAACTTGAAAGTATCACTCTTTTCTTGCAATTCATTCCTTTCAAGTTGTAACTCGAGTTGAATAAACTCAATGGTTTCATGTGTTTGTCGTAGATGCCGTGAAAGATCAGCAAGAGTTTCTTTGTTGATGTGCACCAGGTCTTCATCACTGGAGATGATCAACTATGAAGAATGTTTAACAACTAAATATGTTTCCCCATCTGAACTTGATCACTTGAAATCAAGCTCTATTGTCGTAGATGTCGTGCTTTGAACTGTTTCACTTGATTTTGTTACTTGCATGACAGGCTCACTTGCTATGAGACTTAAATGGCATGCTCCCTTGATTTGTTGCTTATTGCACTTGCTGGGAACACTTGCTAGAGTTGTAGAACTTTCTTGCTTAAACTCTGGAATTTATGCTCGCTTGATGACGATTGTGTTTGTGTGAATGCTCACTTGCCTTACTTGATGAATTCACGCTCACCTGAAGGAATAGCCACGCTCGCTTGATGTCGATCTCAACTTGCTTGATTGGTGTTAGAGTTGAACTTGTTTGGTTGCTTTGATGGTTGCTGCAATGATCTTCACTCTGGCTCGTTTGAAGGTTTGAAATTTGTACTGTTTTGATTCAAATTGCTTGAATGAATACTCGCGCTCGCTTGCAGGAGATGTGAACTTGTTGCTTGTTTTCTTTTAGAGTTAAAGTTCGTGCATTCACTTGATTCTGCTTCAAGGAAGGGTGTCTAACACTATCGAAAATGCACCCAAAAAATCTTTTCCTAGATTTTCTCAAACACTGGAGCTCCAAAATTTGTCCATGATTTCATGACATTTTGTTCATTTATTATCCAATCTTAATCCTCCTATAGTTGATCCAGAATCTTTTACTTATAGATGTATTAAAGAATCGCATGTAGGAATTGTAGCTTAACCATAGAAATCTAATGTGCACATGAGAGAAGAAGAAGAAACACATAAGGCATGAGAGTAAGACAACAAAACTTGATAATAGAGTTCATCCAACTTGGACTACGTCTCCAAGCCCTGCTCGATCAATGGGGAGTCCTTCATTCATTAAATGGCATGAAAAGAAGAGTACAAGCATTAGTTACAAAAAGGAGTCTTATAATTCTGCCTCTTTCAAGCTCTGTGGCTCTGCGACGCTCTAGCTTTCAAGCTTTTTGGCTTTTACGATTCTTTGAGTAACATCTCAGGTTTTGTCTAGCTCTCTGGCTCTATCTGGGCCTTTCGCTCTGTGGCTCTACAGCTCTATCTAGCTCTGCTTCTCCGTCTCGTGCAGCCTTTCCTTTCGCTCTCTGGCACTCAAGATCTCTATCTTCCTCCCAAGGAATCCCCCCCGTACTTTTCTACGTGCGTCGCGTTTTATAACATTGTTTTGTTACAAGCATTCTTAAATCAGGGATCTATTCATCTATAATAGGGATTTTTCAAGCAAAAACCCCGAAATAACTCTTTTCGTTCAAACAAACAATACACGGGAAAACAAGAAAATCTGACCATAAAGCTTAAAATTTGGATCTCAAATTTTATGAAATCTGCCTTAATCTCCGGCTGGGTCTACGTTTAGTTGGCATATCGCATCACATAGGCGGATTGGCCAAAAACCCCAAATACACGGGATAACACAGAAAATCCGAAAAACCGAACTTCAAATTTTATAGAATCAGGGCTATAATCCCGTCGGGTCCAGCCCTTATTGGCACATTGTCCCTGGCATCGGGGATCACCGATTACCGTTTAAATCTGGACTGTTGATCTGTTCCTTGATCGGATGGTCAATATCATATCGCAGGTCGCTATCGCATCGGCCCTTTGTGTCGGGGATCATCGATCTCCCAACTGCCGATTAAATCCTGTACGTTGATCTCTTTTCCAATCTGATGACTGAGATCGCACGCCGTGGATCGGCATATCACATTCGCTACGGCCTAGGGTTTCTTCCTTTGTACCAAGGCATACGCTGATGCTGATTGCCGATGCCAATCATCGACGCCGAAATCGCATGTCGCCTACACCCGATTGCGATTAATCGGATTTCGCTGATCGGGTGCTCCGTCTGCCTGTCTTAAGTCTTCCCTTTGGACCCTTCCGATCGCAATTTTCCTTTAGAAGGCTTTAAACCCATTTTTTTTAGAAGAAATGCCTCCTTTTTCAAAGGAACAAAGGCAACTTCTTTTCGCGATAACTTCATCATCTGAAGTCCATGTTAGCCCATTCAAGTTGTAGTAGATTCAGAATGAAAATATCTATGCAATGGAACTATTTCCAGGAGCATCCTTGGATTTTCATTTTCCCCTATTTCCTGCAAGTCAACCCAGAACTTTGACTGCTTCTATCTCCTTTATTCAGACTCGGATTGGAGTGTCGTTCGCACCGTTGGAATCAGGGCGATGAGCACTTCAATCTGATGTCAAGATAATTGCATTTTTTCCACTTTGAATTTTGAGCTTTTCCCATGCCACTATTTCTGAAGATCCACCTGCATCAATGGTAGGGAGAAAGTCCCTAGATTAGCTTCTCCAAATATTCCTAATCTGCCCAATATTCTCACAATATTCTTCTAAAATAAATAATATTAGGCACATAATATGAAATCTTCTATAAAGCTTCCTAAGAACATATTAAAGCAAAAAAACAACATTATTAAGTGTAGAAGGAGTGGTTTAATATAGATGGGCCTCAATTTGTGTCTAATTTAAAGGCTCATCATTTCATTGCATTGAATTATCCCTCACCACTAGTAGATTGAGGTGACTAAGATTGAGTTCGAGATGTAAATGAAGCAATGCTAAATTTATATCCTCTTATTTGGGTAAATAATAAGTAATTCCTTGAAATCATAGGTGAAAAAAGCAAAGATAGATCACTTTGATTTGGTGGTCGAGAACAATGTCACTTTAATTCCATTTCCGTGCCAATGTAGTTTTGATTATGTCATTGAATGTAATGGCATCCTCAACTAGTTAATGGTTTGATTCAATTCATGAAAATTGTCCTTCTTCATCCTCTCATTATCATTATAGTGTTTCTAGGGTGTGCCTTTTCATGCTTTCACACCAAGACAAGAAAAGGGTTTCAATGTTTTGTTTTTGTTTTGTGGATTGATGCTCAATCACGCAAGTACCTCCCTTTTTTAGATGGGCAAGTGATTTTCAATCCCTAAATTGTGAAATGCTAGACATATGTATTTTCCAATCAAATCATTCAATTTTCATGTTCCTTTGTATTTTTTTGTTAATCTTAGCTGTTATTTTTCAAGACCCATTTTGTTGTTGACCAATTTCATCAATTTTTTTGATAAGGTGAAGCACCTCACATATGGCATCTGTCATTGCCGTTAGGGCATGAAAAATGCACCTCACATATGGCATCTGTCATTGTCGTTAGGGCATGGTACATGTATGTTAGGTAAGATGATTCACCGTTATTACTGGTATGCAAATTGATGCAGTTTCTATTGTCTGCAAGAAGTGCCAAGAACATAGTTTCTTATAGAATATGCATAATTTTTTAAAGGCATGCATGTCAACCATGTTAAGGGATACCTGGGCCTAAAAAATGAATGAGTCTTTGACATTGAAAATGGAAGCATTATTTTACATGGCTTCAACAATAGTTATTATCGCCCATAACTATATTATCAATAAGTTAATGGATGTCCAACAAATCGATAAGCAAATTTTCTGATTAAAAGGATACCATACATTTTTATTGTTAGGGAGAAAAACTTGAGCTTCTCACATAGGTCCATCCAAACTCCCTCTCTATGTATAGATACTACCTCCACCCCATCCTACCCCCAATGAATGTGCCTTTAAATAATGGGGATGACATAGATGCCACTTAAAAGGGGTAGATCCTTGGGATGCTCTACACGCTATAAAATGGATTACCATCTTAATTGTCTACATGGAGGAGTAGTTTCCTACCAAATTGTGTCTAATAAGATTCTGTCAAGGAATCACTAGTGATTGAAATTCATTTATGAAGTTGGGAAAAGATCAAATTGGAAACGAAAGATGAAGTAGTCTAGAATAGTGATTGGTTGTGAGACTAGTGAGTTCACCTATTCATTGGCTTTTTTCTTATCTCTTTCCTATATTATGAGTAATTATTTTGGCTAGGTAGGAGATAGAGTTAGGAGAGTCCCCCAAAAAGAGATTTGGCATATGCTAGGAATTTCCATACTTACCTCTTGTAAAGCCCCTATCTCTCAACACAATAGCAGTAAGATATCTTAAATGAGGTTAAGGCTCACATAATATATTTTCCTTCCTAGTGTGAGTCTAAATTTTTCCTTCCCTATTTCACTAAGAGTGCCTATAGGTAGACTTAGTTTCTAGAGATAGTGTTATATCATGATGATAGAGCATAGATCCCTTAACTTTAGTTTGGCGGCACCAAAATGATGAAGAAATACAAGGCCCTTTCCTAATTGAGGTAGGCAAGTGTTATGGATCCTCTGACTCCCAATTGGGTTTCCTTCCCTTGTGTTGGGCCTCATCAGTTTTTCTTGTAGGTCACACTATGCTTTGAGAAGGGAAAACAATACCATAAATTTAGAGAAATTCACTCTAATATCATGACAATTAGTCATAAGTTTATTTTCTTTTTCAAATTAGTAAATTAACCAAAAAAACCATCCACCCTTGCTGCATGCTGAGGTTCAAAAATTCCTAGCCACATAATTATACGTTTTTCTTATTATTTCCTATTCTTAATAACCAATTACTTAAAAAATAAGAATTGATTAAAATGAAAACTTATACTTATAATTGTTGTGTCATAGAGGATTATCTATGTATTTATCTCATGCCACCAATTTACCATTTGTATACTTCCAGGGTAACTCCAAACTTCTCTAACCTTTAGAGATGTGTTAGCCACCTCACCATATATGCTTTGGAGTGAGATTTTCTTCTAGCTAGTTCATATTCATTTGCTAGTTTATTTTGATTTCTATGTTTAGAGTCAAGTGTTTCCTATCCATATGAAAGGGTAAATATGTGGTACCCATACTTTTATGATGTGGAGTGGGAAGGTAATGAAGAAGTCCTTACTCTACAAATTTTATAGATAGAAAGGAATCTTCAAGCTTGAAGTGGTGAGGATACTAGCAAGCTATAACTATAGATGGGAGTGACAGTTATTGAAAACCAGAACAACTCATTATCTAACAAATATGGATTTGATATAAGCATTTGGTGTTACAAACTTTATATGTGTGTGTGTGTGTTATTACTAAATCAAAATATACAATCCCTTTAGCTTTCGAAAATATCACTAAACAAAATATAATAGTGACCCTTTTGGTACACTTATCAAAACATGGAAAAAACAATGCTTACCTATAGATGCCCATATGATAATAACTTACATGACATTCACAGAGCATTGATAGCATATTAACAACATGGCTAGAATTTTTGTAGATATGCCTGACCTTTAAATCATCATATTATTCTTGTGATGCCCTTACCTTCTTGTGCTAGCATTCTTATTATTGGGATGCCCTTATCTTCTTGTGCTAGCATTCTTATTCTTGCGATGTCCTTATCTTCTTTTGCCATCATTCAAGATAAAGTCCGCGCATAATAGTCTTTTTATTAATCTAGTGAATAATATTTTTGGAATCCCAAAACGTAAAAACCATAAAAAGTTCTCATGAATTACAATTTTAAGAAAATCCAAACAATCCAATAACTCAACTTGAGCAAGTGTATCATACCCAATTCCTAACTTAATTGGCATAGTTGATTTTAATTACCCTATCAGTTCCACATACTAAACTCAATTCTAATATTATTGGAGAAAAAAATATTAATTAAATATTTTTTTCAACCCCAGAAAAATTATTAATGGAATACTGGGAGAAGATATGTGATTGTGCCTCAATAAAAGAAGTAATAAAATCTTCAACTTGAAACTTTGATGAAAACTAAATAAAAAAAAAATTAAATGATTTTATACAGCTTTATTTTAACGTCAAATGGATAATTAATTTTCGTGCAAAACTAACCGGCAAATGCTTAAATCGGGTTGCTAAAGCGAGCTCGAAGGGCACATCTTAATAAAGGATAAACTAAAATTTTTATTTAGGAAATGTGACCACAAAGTTATTAGTTAATGGTAAATTAGAATTATTATTATACCAAACAAAAAAAAGATAAATTGGAATTCTCAGGGGCCACAGAAGGTAACTTTTATTGATTAGTTATTATTAGAAATTAAAGATATGACTGAGCAGCAAAGATAAATTAAAGTTTAAGAGGAGTGCCGTGAGGGAAATACGTTGACAATTTTGGATTGAGATTTGAGTTGAATAAACCAAGCCTGCGATTGGGTAATAGCCGCCGTCATGTCGGGAGTCACATGTGGAGTCGATTTAGATTTGATTAGCCTGTTCACGCCATCCTTATCCCGATAATACCCGATTGCCGACGGACAGCAGTGGTTTTAAACCATTGACTTTGCTGCTGTGGTTAAAGAATTATTTTTGAAATTTACAATCAAGATTCAAAATAAATGTGTGGAAAATAGAAATTAAAATAATGTTTAATATTATTATTGATAATGTTTATAGTAATGGGGTGTGTTTTTTTTTTTTAATCTAGGATAATCGGTAATTGGTGAAAAAGAGACCCAAGGTCAAATCTAACTTGCTGCCATTATAAATCTAGGCTATGTGCAACAAACTGCAAGCCCCACAATAGCACGAAACTTACCTAGGCTACATGCAACAACCTGCAAGCCGCACAATAGCAGGAAACTTATGCCTCAACAAGAGCAAGCTGCTAATAGCAGGAAACTTATGCCTCAACAAGAGCAAGCCACACAATAGCAGGAAACTTATGCCTCAACAAGAGCAGAGATGTCCTCTATGGGGTCGCCTACTCTTGTACCCAAAACACAAGAGGTCAAATATATACACAATGGGATTTGAACCCTCATCTCGTGGGTTTCACCCAGCGAAACTCACCGCTAAACCCCATATCACTGTATATGGGGTGTATTGTTAAAGTTATTAGTTTGAAATTTTGTGGGTAAAAGTTTAGTTATGTTAAGGGTTGGTGTGGTTGTCTTTGTAGTCTATATCTATTCATGTTAAGGGCTAATGTGGTCTAGGCTTGGTGTGATCCTAATATGATTTTGTTAAATCATAGCTATTAAGTTCTGTTGTATCGAAGTACAGTGATAAATTCAAAGAATGTCCTTGGTGCCTCAACATGAATACAGAATGTGCTTCCCTAGAGCATCTATTTGACAGAGTTAATTTGGAAAGCAATGAACTATGCAGTAGTCTTCAATAGCATATGAATTTCACCACGTGTCATTTCAACGAGTACAAGTAATACACTGATCAATGACCATAAGCAAGTTATATGGTCATCTATTTAATCTGGAAGTTTGATATCTATTTAATCTTAAGTTTGACATTGTTTAAATATATTTTATAAATTCTAAGTATAGTGTATATGTATGTAAATTGAAAAGTATTGATCGAATTTCTTTTTATTTATTTTGTTAAAAAAATAAAATCCATGGTTACCTCAATAACCCAGGAACTTACCCTTCAATTGATGAATAGGAATCATATTTATTTGAGAGGGGTAAATTTTTAATTCCAAATTTGCTTGGTTGATGCATTGGAAGAATATAAGTTTGGAACTGCACAACCCTGGTAGAAATAGGTCATTGAACTTACCTTTCAATTGTGGATGCATTGGAAGAATACAAGTTTGGACCTTAGCAACTTTGGTGGAAATTATACAGGGAATGACAAAACAAGTTTGGAATTGGGCACCCTAGTGGAAAATTGAAATAATGTAGAAAAGACAAAGCTAATTGTTAGGATCAATTAGCTTTTATAAATTTTCTTATAAGAATTAGTAAATTGGTAATTCTTATTGCAAAAAAAAATCATAGTTTTTATAGAAAAAAATGAGGTAGTTTCTATATTAGAAAATTTTATAAAATGAGAAATTGCAATTAAAAAAAGAAAATTCCTTCTTTACAAAAATTTATAAAATAGCAAATTGGTTGCAAATCAATAACTCCTACATAAAAAAATGAAAAACAATAACTTTTATTTTGGAAAAAAATTAACTTATATTAAAATTTTGAATGTGATGATTTCTTATTTAAATTATATAATAATAATAATATATTTAAATATTTGTAAGACGTTTATTCAGAAATTTATTCTTTAATTTTTTTTGTATTGAATTCTATAGAATCTATTTTTTTAGTTTCATTCAAATTTTAAAATATGCATTCAATAATAAATGTCAATTCAATATTTTTCTTTAAATTTTTTTAACTTCCCTAATATAATGGATATATAAAATATTTACTAATTTTATATTTGTATTTGTAATGTATTTCTAAAATGAGTTATTATAGGTCATATGACCTTGGATAGATAGTGATCTTGTCAAACACTCTTAAATATTAAGTTACAAGTTAAATTCTCCTTATTCTATTGTTATTTTTGAACATGACCATTTTGTTGCTTTACCATTGCTAATTATAATTAATTGTATATATTTTTTAAATTATATATCTAGAAAAACATCATCATCAATTAAGTTGCTTCCAAAAACTATAATTAATTCTAGAAATTATACACTTTAGTTTTTAAAAACTTTTTTCCTGTTTAAAAAAAAGATAGTATATTCTCACTAAAATATTATATTAAACTGTTATACTTTTATTTAAAATATTATATAAATTTAACACTGTTTTTTTTTAAATTAGTGTATTCTCAACCTAAAATTTTAATTTAAAATTATTTTTTTTATTTAAATTAATTTGAAAAAATAAAAAAAATAAAAAATAAAAATAAGCTTGTTCTTAGTATAATATTAAATATAATAATGAGAATATTAAAATAAATTAAATAATAGTTTTGAAGATTTTTTTATAAAAAATATATATTAATTATTTAAAGATCAAAAAATTGAATGTTTATTCGTCTTATTAAGAACAAAACAAATAACAAGAAAGATCTTTGACATACATCTCATTATGAGGAAAACAAATAACAAGAGAGATGTATGACTAAGTCATTACCCATCAAATGGGAAGACTTTATTCTTAGAGCTCACTAAGAGGAAAACAAATGACAAGTAAAACTCGTGAGAGTAGTATGTGTTTTATTGGTGAAAGAAGAATATAAGAATGGCGGGGTTATGCAGCACCAGGAGTGAGTGAGGATGATGAATTATGTGAGACCAGGCAGTAACTCCTCAACCAAAAATTGATTCATGTTTATTCCTTCAGGCAGGTCTTCATTATATACATGAGGGAGAGACTCTTCACTTCATCTCATGATGACTATTCATATTACTTATTTATCTATTTACATTATATTCACCCAATCATGAGGATTAGGTGTCAACATTCCCCCCCTTAATTTGAAGGGATGTTGGTGAGTCCAAGCATTATTCTGAATCGTTCAAGCTTTTCTCTTCCAAGCGTTTTGGTGAAGATGTCTCCAATTTTCTCATTTGTGGAACAATAATGGAGATGGATTGTTTTTGCCTCAACATGATGTCGAATCAGATGATATTTAGTATTGATGTGCTTCGTTCGATCATGGAACTTTAGGTTCTTGGCCAACTTTATTGCAGAGGTATTGTCAATCATGAGTGGAGTTGATTGTACTTGTTTTACCTGCAAATCTTCAAGAATTTTCCTTAGCCACACAATTTATTTTGTTGCTTCAACCGCTGCCATGTATTCTGCTTCTGTTGTGGAATCTGTTGGAACTGATTGTTTGCGTGATCTCTAGGAGACAGCTCCTGATCCAAGACACATAGCATATCCTGAAGTAGATACCCTATTTTCTTTGTCTCCATCGAAGTCTGAATAAGAGTATCCAATCAAGCTTAAGTCTTCCACCTATGTATACTTGATTCCAAAGTCTTGAGTTCTTTTCAAGTACCTTAAAACTCTTTTTGCAGCAGACCAATGTCCCTCACAAGGCTTTCGCATAAGCCTGGAGAGGATTCCAACAACAAACAAAATGTTTGGTCTGGTAGTAGTTAGGTAGTTGAGACTTCCTACAAGTTGTCTATACTTTGTTGCATCCTCAAATTCTTTTCCTTCAATAGATGTGAGCTTTAAGTTTTGTGCCGTTGGAGTAGTAAGAGGATTGCATTCTCTCATGCCAAACTTGTTCAACAGATCTCCAATGGATTTATTTTGAGAAAGAAATATGGACTTTGGATGTTGGGTTACTTCAATGCCAAGATAGTAATGAACATAGCCCAAATCAGTCATTTCAAAACTTTTCCCCAATTCCTTCTTTATGGATGCAATGTAGCTTTCATTGTTCCCTGTCATCAAAGATCATCTACATATACCACAAGATATACAACTGTTTTGCCAACTTTCTTGACAAATAAAGTTGCATCATCAAGATCAAAATGATTGAAGTTGAGTTTCAGAAGATGCTCAGTTAGCTTTTCATACTAGGCTCGTGGTGCTTGTTTGAGGCCATACAAGGACTTCACAGTTTGCATACTTTATGTTCATGTCCTTTCACAGCAAATCCTTCAGGCTGGGACATAAAAACATTTTCTTTTAGATCTCCATTCAAGAAGGCAGTTTTTACATCCATTTGATGGACTTTCCAACCGTTCTGAGCTGCTAGTGAAAAGAGTGTCCGGATGGTGGCCCATTTTGCTATGGGGGCAAAATTTTCCTCATAATCGATCCCTTCCTTCTGTGCAAAACCTTTTGCCACAAGCCTAGCTTTGTGCTTGTCAAGTGAGCCATCAGCTTTGTACTTGTTCTGTAGACACACTTGCAGCCAATTGGTTTGGTTCCAAATGGAGGATCAACCAGCTTCCAAGTGTCGTTCTTTATGAGGGCATCATACTCCTTTTGCATCGCTTCTTTCCATTCATCATGAGAAGCAACTTCTTTGAAGGAAGTTGGTTCAAAATCTGTAGACAAGTTCAATTCACAATCATAAGAAACACCCATATCAACAAGTGAATTAGATTCATCTACATCACCTCCATTTTGCCGATTTGAATTTCTGGTTCCTGCCTTTCCAACTTCATCAGGATGTACACTTTCAAGTGTCTTTGTCAGCCACTTTGGGGGAGCTTTCCCAGATGGTCCAGGCTGCTCCGTTGATTGAGTTGGGACTGAATCAAGATTGAGTCTCCCAATTCTATCAATTACATCACTTAAAGCATCATCCGTTGTTGGAGTTTCATGTGGGGGAGAGTGTTTTTCAGAAGAAGATTCCACATGTTGATCTAGTATAGGAATCCCCCCTTCAAGATGTGGAATCTGATTATCAAATTCTTGAAATGATTTTGCTTTTATGAATCTATCCAAGCGATCAAGTTGTCGCTCAACAACATTGTCAGTTTTGGATGTTCAAGAAAAATTACATCTCTAGATAGAACAAACTTTTTATTTACTTCATCATAGAGATGGTATGCTTTGGAGGTGTTTGAATATCGCAGAAAGATACACTTACGACTTCTAGCACCAAGTTTGTTTCTATGTACCTTTGGTATCAAGGCATAATAGGTGGAACCAAATATAAATATCGAAATAAACACAATACAGTGTCAACCATCTACAGATGAACAGCTGAAAGAAATAGAAAACACACAAGTGACACCGTTATTTTTGGACAACTCATCCCCCGAAAAACCCAATGTGGGAAAACAGGTGCAACAATTCTAAGGGTTTATTATTATGCAGTATTTCCTTTTGTATAGCTGGGTACCAAACTCGCTCACCCGACAAAGAAAAACAACAGGCAGTAATACCTCTCTATTCGGAAACAAGTATTCAGAAAACCTGTCCCACAAAACCCTCTCCAGCAACTCTGAAGCACTACGCTGGCCCTTCTAGCCTTTGCGTCAGCCCTCTGAGGCACTGCGCAACCTTTGGAACCCTCTGTGTCACTCTTGTTGCCCTCTACGCAGGCCCTTTGGCCTCTGTGTTGTCTCCGCGTGGCCTGCTCTGGTTTCTACGTGTGCCTCTCTGCTTCTGCGCTGGTCTCTCAACACTATCTCTGCCTCTCTGTCCAATACTCACTACCCCCCATTGCTGATCACTGATTCGACTTTACTTAGCAAACCCCGCTGTAGTAAATCGAATGACTGATCACTCTGGTGTGTTCTCCAACTGACCCTCAAGCCCCCTCTTATACTTTTCCTGTTGGTCCTTCAACGGCCGAGATTACATCTCTAATCAATGGCTAAAATTAGATTTGGCTTGTTCCATAACTTTTGGAACCTTTTAACCCAGTTTTATATTAATACCTATTAATATTTTATTTTTCTCAAGTTTAGACTTACGAACTCCATTAAAATTATTAGTTATTTCAATATCTCCCAAACCAATTAGAATCTGCCAAAACCATTTCTGGGTCTTGGAGACCTCATGTGCTTTAGCCTCTCCACCAATTTTCATGGCTAGAGCACATCTGATGCTACCCCAAATCAACAGTCCCTCTTAGCGAGGACTGTGCTATAATAATACTCCACACTGAGCATCACTCTGATTATACGACACCAATACCTGCGCTGATGTTAGGCCTCCCCGCCCAACAACCTTTGCACTGTTGCATCCTGTACTACTGCCCATGGCCCTGCCATTGCCACTGCTCCAATCGTACGGCAGCTCCCTCTATATCCATGCTATTGCTGGTCCATCCTCCCAACACTGCATCTGCACTGCATCCCCCTCTCATCATGCTGCATCGTGCTACTGCCAACTACTACTGCACTGCAACTCAGCTACTGAGAAGTAAGTAACTGATCCTCCCAACTGCTGACATCCCTGTCAGGCTAGAAACACTCCCAATGTTGAAGCTCTCTCTGTTGCTAGCAAGTGCTCCCTCTACTGACCTCTCCGCTGCTGCAACAACTCCCTGCATCTTGCACCGCTACAACCCTCTTTGTGCCATCCTGCCTGTTGCAGCACTCACAGTGCCTCTCTCACTGCTGCAGCCTACTAGCCTCGCGCTGCTCGAGGACTCTTGCACTGTAGCACTCTCTGTCGCTTCATTTGCATCCGTCTCTACCGACATCCACCAATCCTGCTACTCTCTCTTTAGGTCTCCCATAGTAAGGTATAATCCAAGAGGTTGGGTACCTCAAGGATCCTGCCCCTCATCGCCTATAGTCTTCCTGACTACAACTCGATGTCTCCCCACCTCTTCTCTAGAGGTACATGGGCACTCATGGCACAATCGTCATCCTCCTCAACCTCCTTCTCCGCCTTCGTTGGCGCTGCTTTAGAGTCAGACGCCTCTCCCTTACTCTTCTTCTTCGAACACTAGTTCGCATAACGACCTAGTTCCCCACAGTTGAAGCACTTGACCTTGGAGAGGTCCTTTTTCTTCCTCTTCTCCAGCTTTCCCGCAGATGCCAAAGCTGCATCCTCTTCCTCTTCCTTCTTGATCCGGACTCCTTTGCTGCTACTTCCTGTCTTGCTCAACCTTCTAATCTCCTCTCATCAAAGAGCCGCCCACAATTCTTCCCAATCTGGAAGATCTACCCTACCCAATATGCTCTAGACAAATGTCTCCCGCTCCTCGAAGACTATGTTAAGTGCAGTCCTCACGAGCATCTCCTCATCCGGCGTGGCCCCTATCGAAGTCAGTTGGTCCTGAATCTCCTTCAACCAACCGAGGAGTGGACCAGGATGATTAGTTCTCCCGTGGCGTCTGTGAGGCAGGATGATTCGTTCTCCTGTGGACATGATGATTAGTTCTCTTGTCGAGGCATCCTACCCATGCAGTCTGGGACTCATGGGAAGTACCTCTCATCTTATCAATGAGCAGGGAAATGGGGTTAGGGACCATAGTAGTACTATCGATGGACGCATCGATGTATCTACCGTACTCCCTATGCTAGGATGACCTCCATTGATCTGGGATCAATGAAACTGATTTGGGATCAGTATGAGTGGTATGAGACACTCTCTTGTGATATTGATCTGGGATCAATAAAACTGACTTCCGGCTAGTAAGAGTGATGTGACACACTCTCTTCAGATGAAACTGACTTTGAGTCAATAGAGAATGGTATGAGACATTCTCAATCAATTCTTCTTCTTCATGGTTCGGCAGAGCAAAGTAGAGCTCAGCAAAGCAGAGCGGTACAGGGCACTAATGGCAAAGATAGTACAGTACAGTCGGACATATGGATCAGCAGATGGAGTTCTCCCTAGTTGAGAGGGAGTGTTAAAATTGGCAACTAGGGCCAAACTCCATGTGGGTCATCTTATTAATGGAAGCTGATATTTTTCTTATATCCCTCTCATCAAGAAGTGTAGGATTGATCTAAAGATCATCCGATTCCAATAAGTATTCATGGAGATATGAATTTATTTGTGTTATGTGGCAATTCATCAGGGTCGACCAGCAACTAAATAAACCCCACTTGTGCTCAATGTTTTAGTATAAATAGAGGTGGCCTTCAAGTCATTTTAACACACTTGGGATCTCTTCCTCTCTACTTGTCTTTGGGTTTTGGTAGGAGGCAATGTTACTTGGGAGCGGGAGCGGAAGCGGGGAGCGGGAGCGGAAGCGGGAGCGGGAGCGACCATTTTCAGAAGCTCTCGGTTTGGGAGCGAATCCCGGAGCGATTT
>APFE030390906.1:22896-52349 GCA_000404065.3 Pinus taeda | reverse complement strand
TTTCCCCTTTCCTTTTGAGTGGTCATGGGAATGAGACTCATCTTCTTCTTTGTCTTGTTTAGAACCTGATGAATCTTCATCCTTATGATTTCTAAAGTCCCTATACATTTCTTCTACCGTAGACTTTATAGCTAGGAAACTCTCTATGAATTGAGGGTCTGGCCCCATAGAACCTTCCTTTGACATTGTCTTCCGAGGATAGACTCTCCCAATTTCAAGATTAGTTTTGAGCAACTCTCCTTCTCCTAATTTGAGCTTTGATCTAGTGAGCATTCAACAGCTAAACCAACATAAGCTTGTCTAACCTTACAACCTAAAGCTCTGATACCACTTGATCTAATAATCACCCTATGAGTGACCTCAGTTAAAGATTTAATAAATGAAGGTATTACAAACTCATATGCTGGTGTGTGTGTCTATGTTATTTAAGCAACGGATCGATCAGATTGCCAATACACAGACAATTGAATGGAAAGACAACAGAGAAATATAGTAAGCAAATACAAGAACACAAGAAATTAATAAGGAGTTCACCCTATTCTCCAGGGCTACATCTCTGGTCCAGCTTCAATGGTGGCCTTATTTTATTATGTTTCAAATAGATAATTACAATGCATGAGCTCAATATGAGTCCCCTGAAACAGATTTGCTTGGCAAGGTGGTATATGGATTCCCCAAGCCATTGGAGTGCACAAACTCGTTTGCCTACCAGCTCTGTGACATTTTGGTCTACAATGGAAAGAGCCCAATGTGGTGCTCAGTCTAAACAGATCCTCTCTGGGATGGCTTGAATCCCTCAAGCTCTCTGGTGCTTGACGCTGCCTTTGGTCAGCTCGACCCTCTGCCCTCTTCTGCTTTTGCTTCACTATCTTTTCCCTTGTGTTCCGTCCTCCTCTCAAGATTCTGGTTCCTTTGTCTCTCTCTCTGACTGTGTATTTTATCTCTGTTCATGGCTTTAAGCCATTCATTTCCATGTCTGTTCAATTCCTCTTCCGCCTCCATCAAATCGCCTTCTACAACTGCACTTGGAGTTCCCTGGATCGGTGTCATCATCGACTCACATGGAGTGGCCACATGTCCTCCTGTAGCTGCACCAATTCACTTCGCCGGTTTGGTTTTTTCCGTTATGTCGTGGAATGAATCTTTTGCCACCTTGGTAGTCGAATCAGACGTCAAATCTTTACAAACTGCAACTTAATCCCTTGTCGATTCCGCTTTCTCCATCGGGCGCGATCTCAACTGTTCGATCTGGGGCCTCTAGATCCGACGCCATACGCATATTTCGCATGGTTGACTTGCTCGACCTTTAGTGCGCGATCAACAATAGTTTTCTCTCTCCTCTGCTTGCCACGCATCGATCGTTGAGTGGGATCGCTCCAATTTCTTTAAAACCGCTTACCGTTTGAGGGCGCCCCGATCAATACCGTTGGTTTTTCGGAGCACGGGTCCCACTTTGTCCTTTAGCATCTTTTCGCTTTTCGCCCAGCGATGCGCGATTAGTGCTAATCGCGTATCAAAATCCACCTCTATTTCCTGATCCGGGGCTCCCAGGGGCTAATTCGGCCTCTCCCGCAGTCTCCATGGGCCTTGGTCAGCACTCTTTGACCAAGGTCCTCGTCGTTCCATGCTGGTTGCCATTGCCACTAGTTTAGAGGTGTTTTTGATCGCTGTTGTAAATTATTTGAAGTCTGTCCTGACCTGGTACAGCCATGGCTCTGTTTATCACTCTTTATGGATCCAATTTGGATCATTTGGGTTCCTTGAATTTATGCCAGGGGAAGTATTTGTCATCGCAGTAGTAGCACAATCCCTGTTTTCTTCTTTCATCCATTTCTATTGGAGACACCTTTTGAACCTTAAGTGTTTAGGTAGGGCCCTGAGCCTGGGTGGGGTGTCCCTTACCTATGAAATTTGGATGAGGAGACTGGGTAGCTAAAGCACTTTCCACTTCAATAGCCTTGCTGCAAGCGTCTACCCATGTAGGTGGGTGGTGCATCCGGACATGTGCTTGGATGGCTTCTTTGAGATGACTTATAAAACATTCCAAGTAGAATTCATCTCCCATACCTTCTGTATGGATGACCAATGTCTTCAAGGCTGCAATGTATTCTTTTATTGTGCCTGTCTATCGGAGCTTAGTAAGATGACCCAAAAAATTAAAGTCTTTATCAAAGCGGTCACAAAAAGATTTTGAGAACACCTGCTAGGTTATTTTCATGGGATAGCATTTATGATGCCACTCCAACCATTTCCATCTCTCTTGGTCCAAGTAAAGGGCTCCCACATGTCGTTTAGTTGGATCATCTTGGATATAATTCAGAAGGAAATATTGTTCCATTTGTGCTACCCATACTGTCGGATTAGAGCCATCAAATTTATACATGTCCAGCATGGGTGGCCGAGGGTAGGAATGTTGGTGATTTCCATGAAGGTGAATATGATGGCTAGATTCTCCTTCAAGGTCTTCATTAAGACCATGTGCCTCTGGATGCTACCCCAAAGTGCTCACTTGGAAAGTTTCCATGAATTTTTGCATCTGGTTCGTTGTGTTCTTGAAAGAAGCCAACTATTTTTCAAGGCTCTCAATTTTCTCGTTGGCCATTCCTTAAGCTCTGGTTTCTACCATACACAGATCTTGGTCACTTGTCGTCACTTTGAAAAAAGTTGGGACTGCCCGAAAATTGAAGCTGACAAGTGAATGGTACCACTGCGATCAACTCATTGTCCTGATTCTTATGGGCTCATTGTGAATGGAACCACTGTTTTTTTTTTTTTTACTCTGAATGGAGTTTTACTCCCCTCTTATCAATACTGCAGTGGCCAATTTCCAGAAAACTTGATCCTGCCTAATGTCCTGCGAGAATCGCCCCAAGGTATAGGAGCCACAAGCCTCACTGCACAAATGGTTAGATATGCCTATGAAACCCCCAACTGTTGAATGTGAGTTGGACTGCGATGGCAACAGAACCCCAATTGCTAGATCTGAATGTACTGTGGCGGTAGAACTTCAACTGGTGGATCTGATTGTTGTTGCAGCAACAGAACCCCAACTGCTAGATTTGATCTGGCCAATAAGATAATGGCGATCTTCAGAGAGTCGAGGGAACTATGGTCTCAAAGGAGTGTCAGGTGCCATAGATTGCAAAATACATAAGGGTCCAACAGTAGTAATCAGCCCAATCTTTCAGGGCACTAAGTAAGGAGGATCAACTGTTGCCTTAGCCATACTGCCCAACTACCCTATTATACGCGCAAGTAATCTCCCCGAGTGTTGTTCTCGGTGTAGTGTAGCAGCAAGAGGCCGACGGTTTATCTAAGGCGAGGTTTCAGGTGAGCCTAGGGGGCTTCTGATATACCTAGAGGGTATGTGGAAGGCAATCCATGGGCGGTTATCTCTAATGCACTACTACTCAAAGGGGTACCTACAGGGGTTGCAAGGGAGTCCAACAAGCGTGACCACCTCTTGTATTTCATGTGTACATGCCTCCCCAAATCCGTAGGTTTATGCGCTCAATGACAGATCCTGTGGTTTAAAGATATTGGAACACGTCTCTAACCTAAAAAAAAATCTGCCAAAAATGGAGATATCACTGGCCCTGGAAAGTGCTATGATACCACTTGTTATGTTGTTGACTTGCGAGAAAACTCCAGATTACCAAATATGCGAAAAAAATACAAACCAGAACACTGAACAAAATGAGAAAAACAACAAATATTTTATTATTCAAAGATGAAAGCAATGTTCACTTGCCTCTTCAAGGAGGCAACCACCTGTAGAGCAGAGCTTAATTACAAAATAAGACACAACACTCCCACTTGTTATGTTGTTGACTTGCGAGAAAACTCCAGATTACCAAATATGCGAAAAGAATACAAACCAGAACACTGAACAAAATGAGAAAAACAACAAATATTTTATTATTCAAAGATGAAAGCAATGTTCACTTGCCTCTTCGAGGAGGCAACCACCTGTAGAGCAGAGCTTAATTACAAAATAAGACACAACACTCCTTAATGGGGATTCTCTATCCTTTATATAGGATTCATACATACAGTATCATGGGTCAGTCCCATGGTTCTCTCAATACCATTATCTAATACCATGGCCTGTTTGCAATTAATTGTGGTCCCTTTATTAAATGCGGGTCAACCACTTACAATTATTAATACGGCCTTTATTGACTCTTTAACTAACTATAACTATGACTTGACCCTATTACATAAATAAAGGGATGAGGGTTGGACCCTAACATTTTTTACCTTGAACTGAAAGATGATGACCCCATGGCACTAGCTTCATAAATTAAAGCTATCATGCATGATATAGATGCAGTCGG
Organism: Pinus taeda; assembly: GCA_000404065.3. Taxonomy (NCBI): domain Eukaryota; kingdom Viridiplantae; phylum Streptophyta; class Pinopsida; order Pinales; family Pinaceae; genus Pinus; species Pinus taeda. The sequence continues at coordinate 48,012 of APFE030390906.1, read as the reverse complement.
AGTTAAGATATATTTGCCTTTTGCAGCCTTCATAAAGGCCTTCTATACTACCTACTCTCACTACCTTGAAATCTCTACAAGCAAGTGGCCAGATGAAAAACATGACATTTGACTCTATGGTAAATAAGGTTGCAAAAAGAGAAAAACATTTGGAAATAATATGCAAGCATCACAATCCATAGAAGAAATTATATGGATTGCTCGAAAAGGAAAGACTGATTCTGCCAGAGGGACAAAGCAACAAAAGAGGGCGTGGGAGAAAGAAATTCAAATGAAGGGGGGTAAACATAATCATACATATAAACATGATATGCATTATGTCCATTGTGGGAGAAAAGGACATGAAGCCAAAACATGCAAAATTCCATGGGAGAAGATTAAAGAACAAGAAGAAATAGAAAAAATTCTAGAACAAGCAAAAGATAATGCACTAGAGTCAACTCATTATAGTGTTACCCACTATAATATTGGTTAGCATGAGGATGTATTTGACATTGCATATGCTTATTGGAGAGACACATGGTTACTTGAAATAGGTGCCACTTGCCACATGACATTTCAGAGAGAAGCATTTGAGTAGTTTGATGAAAACATAGATGGCATGTTATATTTTGCTAATAGGTCTAGTCTCAAACCTTCAGGGATTGGAACAATAAGACTCAAGCTACCTGGACTTTCATATTTTTCCTACATGATGTTCTCTATCTTCCTTAGTTGCCAAGGAATATGTTATCCCTCGTGCACGTTCTCCAACAAAGACACTCCATTCATATTTTTACAGAAAGGTTGAGATAAGGAGGACTTTCGATAACAAGATTGTGATGGTTGGAAAGGAAGAAGATAGGTTGTTAAAGCTAGAGGGGACATTTGCATCTTCTGCATGGCATTCTTCCCATCTCACTTAGTATAATGAAGGTACAATGTCTTTGAGTCTTCTATGGCATGCTAGATTTAGACATATTAATTATGATAGTCTCTATTTGATGAAAAAGAATGATGTTTTTGGTCTTCCAACTTGTTGACGGTGCTAGACCCGCCAACATGTAAGGGGATCTCCCTGGTAAGAAGTCCCAATTAGACCTCAAACTGTTTGGTGTAGGAGTCCTAGCAGTGGGTCGTACGGTAATCCCTTAACTACGATTTTGCACAGAGGCAAGTAGGATAACTCTGTTGGTAGCAAGGGTGTAACAGTTGCAGTGAGCTAAGGAAGGTGCATGAGAGGTTCTAACACATGGGGGTTGAGATGAGTGCGCCCCTTGGAAACCTATGATAGCACGTAGTTAAGAACGGAATGCACGAGTTAAGATGCATCACAATATGGAAGGCAAGTTAGCAAAGAATCCAAAGTGATGGTTAAACCAACAACACATTTCAAAAAGATTCATACATATTTATACATAATAGTCCATACATGCATGCATAAGCAAACCAATACATATATCATTTAGAGTAAACCAGATAACATAGAATACAATACAACATATGCATGAAACATGCTGGCTCTTGTTATATTCAGAAGTGTAAGTTCCAATCATACAATACATCCATGTCCAACCACTAGTTCCGATAGCGAAACGTTACAACCACAACTACCTGCTCCTCCAAAGATATGTACTAGTCTGTGCAGTAAAGAAGCCAAGGCTTGTTATAATACTGTCCAAGCTCTCCTCGAGATAGTCTTATCAGAAGCTTGGCTTCCCAAAATCCTTTACAATGAGTTATGAGGTTTTATTTATAGCAAAGGGTGGGGTGACCCTTGACATTCCCCTTTAAGACAGTTCATCTACCCTCATGACTCTTCATCTACTCTATGACCGTTACATCCAACTATCGACACTTGAACTTCCACTTGATAAAACGTTACATTACAATGCACATGTGCTCATGTGAGACAAAATGGCTTGAGCAAGTCATGCAAGGCATCACTGAGACTTGGTCCGTTGTGGTGAGACCAACTCTTTGACATCCTTGTGATGGTGAAGGTGGTGATTTGATGCCAAGCTTGGTCATTCGTGATGGTGTGCATGCGCTCCATGGTTGCATCTTGTTGAAGCGGACTCTTGCCTCTGTTACATCTGGGTGCATTGGTATGGCTCCTCCATCGAACTCGTTTGTTAGCATGTGCATGGTCTTCTTGGGTGCTGACGAATCAGTGACACACTGATGCATAGTGTCCGTGTTGATCTTCTAGTGTGTGTTGGTGGTCATGCACATCAACTGTCTACTACATGTTTAGCTCCAGCTGGACTTGTTTCTTGTCTTCGCCTTGGTGAGTGTGCCAAATGGGTTGGATCGCATATGTGCGCATAGTGGCATGCATGGTGCTTAATTCCCTTGCATACGATCAACAACACTACTCACCATGTTTGCTTCGTGCCAGCTGCTGGGATGGATCTATAACTTGTACAGGCGCAGTTTCATCTGAGTGTATGTTGCGCCCATTGTTGTACATGTTCTTGCTGCAACTCATTCTCTTGTCTATGCAACTCCTATTCTTCCTTGAGTTACTGCTTGAGCACATGCAACTCCTTCTCTATTTCGTTCTTTGCCTTCGCGTGATCTTCATGTTGCATTGTCACTTCATAGCCCCAATCTCCAAAGTTGCTTTCACCACAAGTGGATCTGCTTGAGCTTGCAACTTTGTTCCGCCTTTGTGTTGTCAACAACCTTCATCCTACATGCATTGCATATGGTATGCTGCCTTTAGTTGTTGTTCATGATGTTGCTCGTTGTGATGTTGTTGTCGTCATATCCTGATGTCCTTGTCTACAAACGACTTGATGTCTTTGTGAGTAGGCAAGTCCATAGACACTTGATCGACTGCATCCCCAAGTGTGTTCTGAAAGGCGTCTTTGACTCTTCTCTCTTGGAAACCATTGTACATGTACTGCTGAGAGGCAGATGAGCACCTGCAATACATGGAGACATGGAAACACTCATGGCAAGCAATCGGTCAGTTGAAAACCAAAACGAACTTGAGAACTGACTCGCAACATACCTGTGTGATTGATCATGAAGGTTGCGCAATTTCCACCGGGAGGTTGGGAGGCTGACTGCCAAGACTGCGCAAGGCACGGTCCAGGCTGTCAGGAGGCTGACTGACTGTTGGAACTGCGCAATGCATAGTCCAACCTGGCTGCAGACTGCTAGAATTGCATAATGCAGAATCTCAGTTAGCAATGGTTGCAGGCTCAGTGACTGCATTGTGCAATTTTCTGGGCCAGCAGTCACTGTCCCTCAAAATTGCACAATGCAAGACTGGAGGACAGTCACTGGGCATAAATGCGCATTTCCTGAGAGGAAGACAGACCCTTCCCTCTCAAGATTGTGTAATGTTGTCTTGGTGAGGTAGAGTCCGAGCCAAGGCTCCCCAGACTCACCGATGGGTAGCTAAAAGTGAATGCGAAAGAGAATGCATGGCGATACTGAGTGTAAGCATAAGTGAATCATCGTGCATGCAAATGGTGAATGGAAGATTCAGAAAATGGAACAACATGCATGTGGGTGAGGCGAGTCACCGAATCAATGACCATTCATGAAAAACAGTTTCATGCATGCAACAGTAGTGAGATGTTAACGGAAACTAAAATGGTGCTAGTACAAGTTAGTATGTATCAAAATGACAACAAGTGCTCACTGAAATCAAGCAGACAACGTTCATACAAATCAAAACACAAAAAGCGCCAGAAATTCAACACAAGACATTAAAAGCGGGCTTTCCCCAAAACAATTGAGATGAATCTACCAACGGCTTCTAGATGTGATGTGGGATGTCAGAGATGCAAGGTTGATGTTAGGAATTAGATCCACAACGTCCGGTTCATGAGTTTTGATAAAATTGAAGATGTGACGTGCATGACACATATTTAGGAAGAGCGACACTTGGTGGGAGGTTTACGAGATGATCCTTGCATGCAACCTCCAACTGTTAAAAGTAGATCCCTGAATCAAGGGATGTCTTTGCATGTTGCCTTGGGAGAAGCAGCCCGTGCATGCAAATCGGTTTTGCTCAGTCCCAGAAGGAACTGGTCAACTCAACTGCACATGCAAGAGGCTGCTCAACTGCTGGGAGAAAATGCGCATTTCTGGAAGGGAGCTAGGCTTGCTGCCCAGGAGATTTGCGCAATTTATTGTCATAATAGTTGACTATTGCCCAGGGTTGCGCAATTCCTAGGCTGAGCAACCCTGTTGGGAGGAATTGCACAATTTCCTGGATGAAGCCTAACTGGGAAAATTGCGCAATTCTGGAGCCCAACAGGCGGTCAGACATAATTACGCAAATTTTGGAGGGAAGGTGGTTGCCCTCCGTAATTGCGCAATTTCATGAGGGAGCTACTCAGCCTACAGCTAGACCAAGTACGAAGGAACAACCTATGAGGGGCATGCAACAAGCTCTAATGGACAGGCTATCATTCTGCAAGAAAATCACTGAAGCTTGTGTATTGGACGAAGCAAGACATCTTGTTGTGAAAGGTTGGTAGGAAGGCTCCAAAACGAAGCTAAGGAAAAAATTTGGAGCGTGGTTGTAGCCGCTACAACACTTGGTGACACACTGGTAGAACTCCAACTCTCTTTATGGACCTTGTTCGTGAAAATCAAGTCTAACACCTCTGGAAGTATTGTTAAGTTCTTAGTTCGTCTTGATTTCCACACTTGCTTGATTGTAAGATGTAGCATCTTCTAATCTCTTGGTCGATTGACACATATTCCAAGCCAAGTCAACACAGTTGTTTCGATTGGGGTTGAGGGGTATATTGGTGTACAAGCAGGTATAGTCGTCAAAGTCTTAGTTTCATCTCTAGTGTTGCTCCGCTGCCAACAACCTTGGACAGTACCCCGATAGAGTCACATAGGAACACAAGCATGGCTCCGCTGCTAGCGAGCCTGGTTAGTACCCTGGCGGAGTTACTTGCATCACCTCTCTGTGCAGGTATCCTTTCTCTTCATTCACCTTATTCATTTTCATTTTTTCAAACTTTTTTCACTTTTTCATTTTTTCATTTTTCATTTTCATAATTGTGCATAACACTTATTCATTTCAGAGGCGAAAGAGGGATCCCGACTTATTGAGAGCATAAGAGGTTTTTCCTGCAAAGAAGTAGTTTATTATACCTCTGATGTGCCTCTTAAGGTTTTCCACCTCATATTACTCTACTTGACTGGGATAACAATGGTTAGCCAAAAAATAACCGACTAGAGTAGGTGACACTAGTTAGCGCACAAGCGTTGTGTTTTTAGCAAGGTTTACTTCAAACAATATGTATTTTCCATTGATGTATCATGGACTGAAGACAACAAGTTCTTACATAAGAGAGTGGACACCAGATAACACAAATGTTGATAGTTGTACAAGTCCTCTTGTACTTTACCCAACTTGTTTCAAGAGTCATACATGGTTTCATGTGAAACTAACCTACGAATAAAATAGGCAAACAAACAACAAAGCAAAGCAAAAGCAAAAGCAAAATCGAAAGCAAAGCGAGTAAGCAAACAAGCAAGCAAACAAACAAACCAACAAAGAAAGTAAGCAAACAAGCATGCAAGCAAACATACTGAAGGAAAACACTACTCCTACTCCTGAGCTAACAGTGCATGGTCCATCTCACATGAAGTGATACTTCCAATGCAGCCACCAGTGCATTGGTTGACCCATGTTGGTGAAGGCACTATTTGCAAACACCGCAGTTGCACAAGCCAGCAAGCATGAAAGATATAACGATGAAGACAAACACACTCTGAGCTTACAAGCAACCACATAACAAAGAAGAGTGAATTCGCATGACATGCATTCTGTGGAGCTGCCATGGTGTTGTGCTACACTGCGTGCAAATGTCGAGTGTATGCATTCTCTTGACTGTGACATGCAAGCAAACATGAGAGAGGTAGACCACTTACGTTGTGCATGTGTGCTTGCTGTGTAATATTCCTCTAATGCATGAACGATGGGGTCGTGTAGTTCGCGTTGAGGAAGTGAAATCTGGGTGTTTGGTTGATCTTGAATGCAAAGCAGAGAGTGATGAGCGGACTTGAGTGTTTTAATAATTTCCTGACCATAAGTGAAATCAACCTCAGCACAACGAGGGCCTGACCTAACCATTAGCTCAGGTTGAAGTGCCTCGACAGTCTACAGGGTTTCGACTTCATTAACAAATAGATCATCGTAGACCAGTGCCTTAGACAAATTAACAATGATTGAATCAACATCGTGATTAGATGAGGAATTGGATAGATCACGACAACCAAGATCAAAAAATTCAGGATGTTTGTCGACATCCTCATGATTTGATGAATCGGGTAGAGGGGTGGATGGGAAGCAAAGATGTTCACCCTTTATGTTTTCAGGAAAGATAGATGACATATTGGATGAATTTTCCGAGGAAGATGTGTCCTCACCAAGCTGTAATGACAGACTGGCATCCGACGTGTCCCATGAATGTTTAGAAGTAGAAACATTAGGAAATGGGTTTTCATGGGGGAAATCAGCAGTGGTAGAAACACAAGGGATGTTAGGATAAAGCAGATGAGGCGCAGCAAGAAGGGAGTCATTGTTCACTACGGGTTCTTCTTTAGATTCCCGCACACACTCATCATGAATGATGTCACAAGTTGGTTGTATAACACCAACTCTGGCGATAAATTGATCCTCGTTCACAACAGGTGAGGAGTTCAGAATGGGAGAACATAAGACAGTACAATCCGGAGGATCAACAGAACGCAAGGATGGAGGTTGAGGGAACGAATCCACGTGAAAACCAACAGGTTTGCAAGCCAAATCTATGCAGATATCAAGAGAAGGCAGGGTGGGTGGATGTGATAGTTCAACAGAGGTGTGTGCATGATCTCCCATATCACTCCATGGTGGTGGAGTTGTTTGATGAGGTGAAGGCGAACAGTCACTTGTGACAACAACTGTGCCTACTTGTGATTTCGCAGCTCCATCACCGAAGTGTGCTGAGTGGGGTTCAGATATGTGAAGAAGAAACTCAAATCTTCCATCGAGAAATTCCCAATCAATATCATGTTTGGGGAATCGATATGCAAGATTACAAAAGCGCGTGTAAAACTGTTCAACGGATTCATAAGGTGTTTTTTGAAATTTCAGAATTTCTTTGTTGAGTGCTTTACTGTCGAAGTGATTGAAAGCACGGTCTATCTTTGTGACCAAATGAGCAAGAGAACGAATAGATTTTTTGGGCAATGTGGCACACCAGTGCATTGGGTGCCTCGAAGCGTGTAGACGAACAACGCGCAACTCATGCATTCTTCAAAGAATCCATGTCTTTCCCTGAGCCTACAACACTGACCGCGTGCCTAACCAAGGCTACGTGTCCTCCACCATCATATGTTTTATGTGACAAGTTATCCGAGAGATTTTCCAAGATAATGAAGTTGTTTCCATAAGACATACATTCTGGAAGAGAAACTATGTAGTTAGTCATGATAGATGTGTAGAGATTCAAAACAGATGTGAGGACTCAGCTTGTCATCTGGTCCTCCTTTTAGGACCAAAATGTTGACGATGTTGGACCTGCCAACCTATAAGGGGATCTCCCTGGTAAGAAGCCCCAATTAGACCTCAAACCGTTTGGTGTAGGAGTCCCAGCAATGGGTCATACGGTAATGCCTTGACCGCGATTTCACACAGAGGCAAGTAGGATAACTCTATTGGTAGCAAGGGTGTGACAGCTGCAGTGAGCCAAGGAAGGTGCATGAGAGGTTCTAACACATGGGGGTTGATATGAGTGTGCCCCTTGGAAACCTGCGATAGCATGCAGTTAAGAAGGGAACACATGAGCGAAGATGCATCACAACATGGAAGACAAGTTAGCAAGCAATCTAAAGTGAGATACCAGTGTCCTTGGAATGTGCTATGATACCACTTGTTATGCTCTTGACCTGCGATAAATTTCCAGAATACCAAATATGCAAAAAAATACAACCCAAAACACAGAACAGAATGAGAAAAACAACAAATATTTTACTATTAAGAGATGAAGCAATGTTCACTTGCCTCTCTGAGGGGGCAACCTCTAGCATAACAGAGCTCAATTACAAAATAAGACACAACACTCCTCAATGGGTAGTCTCTATCCTTTATACCGGATTCATACATATAATACCATGGGTTAGTACCATGGTTCTCTCAATACCATTATCTAATACCATGACCTGTTGGCAACTAACTGTGGTCCCTTTCTAAAATGCAGGTCAACCACTTACAATTATTAATACGGGCTTTATTGACTCTTTAACTAACTATAACTATGACTCAACCCTATTACATAAATAAAGGGGTGAGGGTTGGCCCTAACATTTTTTATCTTGAAATGAAAGATGATGACCCCATGGCACTAGCTTCATAAATTAAAGTTATCATGCATGATATAGATGCAGTCGGAGTTAAGATAGATCTGCCTTTCACAACCTTCATAAAGGCATTCTATACTACCTACTCTCACTACCTTGAAATCTCTGCAAGCAAGTGGCCAGATGAAAAACATGACATTTGATTCCCTAGTAGATAAGGTTGCAAAAAGAGAAAAACATTTGGAAATAAGATGCAAGCATTACAGTCCATAGAACAAACTGTATGCATTGCTCGGAAAGGAAAGAATGATTCTGCCAGGTGGAGAAAGCAAAAAAATAGGGCGTGGGAGAAAGAACTTCAGATGAAGGGGGGTAAATGAAATCATACAGATAAACACGATATGCATTGTGTCCATTGTGGGAGAAAAAGACATGAAGCCAAAACATGCAAAATTCCATCGGAGAAGATTAAAGAACAAGAAGAAATAGAAAAAGTTCCAGAACAAGCAAAAGGTAATGCACTAGAGTTAACTCATTATATTGTTACCCACTATAATCATAGTTAGCATGAGGATGTATTTAACATTGCATATGCTTATTGGAGAGACACATGGTTGCTTGACATAGGTGCCACTTGCCACATGACATTTCAGAGAGAAGCATTTGAGTAGTTTGATGAAAACATAGATGGCATGTTATACTTTGCTAATAGGTCTAGTCTCAAACCTTCAGGGATTGGAACAATAAGACTCAAGCTACCCGGACTTTCATATTTTTCCTACATGATGTTCTCTATCTTCCTTAGTTGCCAAGGAACATGTTATCCCTTGTGCATGTTCTCCAACAAGGACACTCCATTCATATTTTTATGGAAGGTATGTTTTCATTTAAGTTGAGATCATGATTGGTTATGTATTGCATGGTCATTAATAATTAGGCTCTTATTACTGAATTCTAACTAAAAGTGCAATTATGCCTACAAGTTTACACATGAGAACTTAACCAAGATGTTACTTCTTTATCATCTCTTTCTTCATAAAAAATGAATAAGTTTTAATGATAGGCTATTAAAGATAAAGCTTAAAATAAAAACTTAATGAAAATAAAGTTAAGAAAGGAATAAGAGAAAAATGCAAAATGATTACCTTGATGATAACTCAATTTTAACCCAAAATATTTACAACTACCTTATTCAAATGAAAAACAATAAAGTATACTAAGCTATGTTCTAATATAAATCTAACTAAAAGATTACAATTAAAGAAAAGAAGAATCTCCAATGAACCCATTGTAGACCTGCAAAAGATAAAAAATTAGAAACACAAAAGTAACTAAAACGAAAAAACTAGAGCTATAGTAAAAACTAAGAGAAGACAAAAATAAACATATGTACGTGTACCTCAAAGAATCTCATGGTAATTTACGTTAAAAGGTCTTGACATTCTCCAAAGTTAGTGTTTTAAAGAAGTAACTTCTTTTCATGCAGGATTTGCATAATATATAATAGGCAGGAAGAAGTTGTATTCTCCTCAAAATTTACATATGTTCAATATCATCAAAATTTTAGAATCTAAACTAAGGGAAGCATCGAGGCAAGGGAAAACGATAACCATAACATAAATGATTTCATATTTATAACAAGAATTTGGTTAAATATTGGCAATGTATATAATCAAACACTTAAAACAAATTTTATGAATCATTAGAAATTTTAGATTTGTGCTTAAATAAAGATGCCTTTAATAAAATGAAAATAATGAAAATCTGCCAAAATGTACGTTGCTTTGCATAGTTGTGGATATCCTCTTTGAAAATCCCGATTTAAGTTATGCTCCTTATATGGTGCACGCCAAATGAGATCTCTTTGATTATAAATAACTAACCCCAAAGCTTTCTTTAAATCTCAATTAAATAATGTCGAAGTCCTAACCCATGCGGTGCCCTTTTTATATATGGAGTGGACTCAAGCTTTTGATTAAACCAACTATATTGTATAGTGGGCCTTTTTGACATTGGAATGGAGAAATATATATAACAAAGTCATGGAAGAATCCTGAATCAACATAAGTTAACACCGACCCAAATTACATTAGCACCAATGCTGGTAGAGAGGGGTTATGTGACTAAGGGATGGGACCATGTCTTCGAATCTTAGTCTTTCCCTTTTATCTTGGGAATTTCCTTTGTATCCCACAAATCTTCATAGAGAATCCCCACTAGTGAATCTCCTCTGAGATTCTGTGATGGATATGGAAACATACAACAATAGTTTCTGTCAACTGTTGGATCTTGGCCAAAAATTCTTGGCCCTTTCCACTACTCTACTTAATGTCTCTTGCCCAAATTCCAGAGACCAAGATAGAGTTCGATGACAATCCTCCTATTCCTATCCTTCGTTAATAGATAGAATTCACTCCTTTTTCCCTTTGACTGCAAATCTCACTCCAATTTCTCACTCACTCACAAGGGACCTTGCTTAATTGGATACTTAACACTTAGAAACCAAAGGCTTGAGATATCGCAAAACATGTATGAAACAAGTACTTTGTCTCTGTGGTTAATCTTCCATAAGTGGTACTCAAACTTTAGGTACGTCAATACTACACCAAAAGAAACAATAGAGCACTGTGCCTAAGTTATGTAAAGGAATTCCTTTAATTATTAATATAGCTAGCAGAATAATTGATGAACAAAAAAATCATGAAATCATTATAAAAAATCTAGTAAATTTGCAAAGAAAACAAATATAAAGTAAAACACATGTATAGTTTCATTGTTCAACATTAACCAAAGCTCAACTTGTTAAATTCAAAATTGTGATGAGTAAATAAATACTTCCCCAAACATGTTCAATGAGCTAATTTTTTTTTATTTGACATAAATAAGAAGAGTTTTTTTATTAATTTTGTGCCTGGTCACAACAAGATACACATGAAATTTACAAATTGTTCTAGAATACAAAGGCTTATAAAAAGAAGGGGAGCATTATCCCAAAATGTTATGGAATATTTTTGCTATACTCTCTCCTAGTACCAAAACTTAAGCATATGCTACTATAGACTCTACAAAATTAACCAATTATCAAAATACTTGTGCATGGAGATATCATTTCTTACTGTAGAGGGACTATTGACATTTTGTTAGTCCTATCATCAAGGGAATTTCTTGTTGTACCTTTGGTGTCTTTGTTGTTCCTTTGTGCTTGGAGGCTAGGGAATTGTTGGCATACCCATTCTAGCTCATCCTACAAATGTTGAATTTTAACCTACTAGTTTTACACTATGTCTATTAGGGTGAGGATTTTTTTGATGTAGCTCGTTGACTTCTGCATACTAGTCCAACAGAAGGTGAGAGCATAGGTGGAAGTGGTGTGCCATTAGAGGGTTTCTGCTCAACGAAACATCTTGTGTAGCTTGGCTTGGAGAATCGTTGGTCACTTCAATGCAAATGAGACACCACATGGGGTAGGGAAGGAAGTGATGCCAACTGAGTAGCCTGTTGTAATAGCCCTGGTGAAAAGTTCATGTAATAAAATTTAATAAAGGAAAAGTAAGACCAAGGTAAAGGGACATGTATTCCAAGCTGAATGTTCAGAAAGGATATCCTAGTGGGCATCACTGGATGTGTGTTTTGGCTAAGGAAAATTGGCAAAGGCATTAAAAGGCAAAAAGACATATTTGGCACATTTATTTATGAAAATAAAGGAAATTAGGAGAAAAGTAAGGTGAAAGGTCACATGTTACATGTGAGGAGGAAAATGAAGGAAAATAATGAAAAATGAAGAAAATAGAGGCCTCATTCATAAAAACGCTTTTGAGGATCAGTGGACAAGATTTTTCTAACCTTTTTCCAGTTCAAGTTTGGAGCTCCCTCATTATTCTCTCTCTCTCTCTCTCTCTCTCTCTCACTCTTGGTCACTTAAGAGTTTTCTTGGAGCACTCTAGCTTTGGATTAGGGGAGGAAAATAAATAAAAAGAAAAGAAGTAAATCAAGGATTAAGGAAGGAAGAGAAGGATCAAGCAACTTCAGTAGGTAACCTTTTGCATGTGTTATTTCCTAGTTGGTTTGGTCATGCATGGCTTTGCATATTGGTGTATGGTTCTCTTGCTGTCGGTGGCATGGTTATGACAGTGGTTTTTAGCCTAGCTTTTCCTTTTTCTAGATGCAATAATATGTTGGGATGTTTATCTCGGTTTTGAGCTTTGTTTTGACGGATGGATTTTGGAATATGGGGTGGAGGGGGTCTCAAGTTCCATTCCCAAAGGCCTAGGAATCCCTTGACCGATTTTGGCGGGATAATGGTAAAGCTTGAGGGAGGAGTCTCAGTTTAGGGCCTAGTGATCCGGGTTTGGATTACGGTAAATTCTAACAGACTAGTCTTGATTTAGGGTCTAGTGTTCCAGGATTGGATTGCGATAAAGCTTGAGAGTCAAGGAGATGAAAAATTACTCAAGGATAATAATGGATTCTAGATGGCATTCCAAGTTCGGTTTGGTTGTGATCAGAGAACAAATTTTGGTGTGATCATAGTTTGATGAGGGTGGAGGTGGTTTAACCTATTCATTCCCTTGATTTTTCTTGGATTGGTTGTTCTAGAGATCCCAACTTCATGCTTGGAATATGGCATGGGGGTGACTAGACGAAAGAAAATTTTGGTTTAGCCATGTCTATGGTAGGGTGGTACATGGAAGTTCCGAACTTGATTAGATTTTTCTATGATTAATAAAAGTTAAGTTCTCTTACTTTTGCACTTGCTTATATGTGGATTTAATGGCTGTCATATCTCTGATATTTATATGGTTTTATGTCGGTTGTAAGCATGGTTATGTGACTGGTTCATGTAATGGTTATTTCATGTATTTACTTATAATTGTTAAAAGGATGGATGCAAGACACAATTTAGGTTATAAAAATTCAATGAAGAAGGTGGTGATCCTTCTGGTTATGTTTCATTAGTGCTTTCAGTCATTCATGCGCTATTTTGTATCCTAGACCTGTAGGTTGCATTGATGCCAAGTGTTTGATAGAATGTCAATCCTAGTTGGGGATGCTCAGGCCTAGTCCTAAGGTTGATTTTTTGTTTATTAGTATTGTCATAATGTCTTTGATGGATTCTAGAGGTTTTAACAAGTTTTGGGTAGAGATCAAGATTCTGGGCTAGAAAAGTGGCTCAAATCTCAGGGATGCTGACATAGGTTTGCTGAGAATAGTCCATGGACACTGGCACATAGGCCTATGAGAGTGACTCTTTGTTTCTGGTTGTTGTCATGCATGTAGCATGAGAGCAACTAGGGGTTAAAAGGCTTAAAATATCGGTGGGACTTAGGAACATGATGTCTGAGCGGTTGACATGTCTCCTGAGGGTGGTTTTGCTGATGTGGATGAGTTTGGTTGATGTGTTCTATCGATTCCATGTCCTTAATGTCACTAAGGAGATTGAATCCATTATAGTGGCCTCTCTCGTCGCATGTTTACCTCGAATAGCACACTTCTTGGGTAGACCTAGGAGGAGGGGGTGTTACACCTGTACCCAAATCTTACTTTTTCACTGAGTCAAACCCATGTAACCACCTAAACACAGATACTAGGAGTGATGCAAGTTGCAATTGAACTTGATGATGCCCCTTGAAGCATTTACTTGAGGGAGAGATAGGGCTTATTCACTTTTATTTTCTTCTGTAACCTGTAAATTACACCAAGAGCAGAGAGTTCAATGCATGTGAAAAGATGAGAGTTTGTAAGCTTGGTGTTGGGAGTGGGATCCCCCAAGGGAAGTTATGGGGCTAAATTCCCATGTTTGAGTCAAATTTTGTAATAAAATTGTAAAAGACTCCGCATTTTGTGGTCACGGAGCACAAAGGTGTCATGTGTCATAAAGGGTAGTCCACCCTTAGTTTTGTAAAGTAAAGTTGGCTGTAAGAGATCTACCCATGGTCCGCAGACCATGGGATTGTATAAAAGGAGTTAAGCTCCAAGTAGTTAGAGGCGTAATGCAATGATTAATTATGTAGGATCTGAAGTAAAAGGTCTAAGTCTTGGGTCGTAGCATAGGTAGAGGTTCTTTAGCTGAGTGCATAGAAGCCTAGGGTAGAAGTCAACAACTAAGTGTGAGGACCCCTACAACTATGTGCGTAGGGTGGACAGAAGTTGTAAACACTTGGAAGATATTAATAAAGAGAGATATTCTGCAATTTATATGTCTTTGTTCTATTGATGCATCTGGATATTTTATGTATGAATTTCATTTATTATGCTTATATGGTACATGAATTAATGCAATTACATTGAATAATTGAACGTAGTTATGAATATCTATTTACGCGATGTTAACTGTAAGTGTTTGATAATATAAGAAAGCCACTTAGATTAATTGGGGAATCTGCACAGTACGCTGCCATAGCAACGCGAAAGTACCTAAGCAGTAGGTTAAGGCCGTGCAAAGGATGATCATATCCTTTCACGTAGGTACTGAAGGTCGGAATAGAGGGATCATCTTGCAAACCCTAGAGCGAAGCAACATGCGCAAAGGCAAGGATAGAGGGAATCAAACGACATCACAACCATCTTAGGGTATGGAAACTTCATTCCAACATCCCCCCATACTACTTCGGGTGAGACTTTGGTTCGCGTTTCGCAGGCTGATGCTGAAAGGGCCAGTAGTGTAGGGATTTGTTTGGCTAATTAAAGTTGAACCTGGGCCAGGCCCCCTCAAGCCAACAAATGGTTCCGTTGCCAAGATTGGAATCTGCATAAGATATGTGTGATGTTGTATCATTGGAATCTTACTAAGAAGGAGATTGAAGACTGGTTAGATAGGAAGATCTACGAATTCTCGACACAGGAGAACAAAAACCCGTGACTGATGAAGGAACAATGGTTAGACAAATACTTGTATATAGAGATCCACGAGATATTTTTCTTATCCTTCTCAATTGAGTTATACGAGTGGACAATGAAGATAGCATATAGCTAAGGAAGGTGGAAACCTAACGGTCCTATTGTTTGGACCCCAGAGCTAATATAAAAATTGGAAGCATCTGATGGCAAGATTACCCACACTGTCAATCATTGGCTCGATTGTGTCATAAGAGGATTTGTGATTGAATTCACGGTTGACACCTTAGTTAGTGACAATGAGGCAGATCGACACATTTTAAAAGGACCGCGAGTTAAGTACACGAAATCTTTGAATACTTGGATTAAAATGCTATTATGCAAAAAACATGTTATGCAACTACCTTGATGTTTGGAACTATGTGAAGCAGAAAAAATTACAGGAACGAAGAGAAAAAAGGTCCGGAGTATAGTCCATTAATTTAACCTCCACAAGGTGACGAGGAAGGGATAGGAAAGGTTTCTCCATGAAGTGATATTCAGTTAATAAGACAGGGATTCCTGCGAATACCACATCCACCCACACCACCTCCAACTTCACCACCATCACCTCTAATGTCACCCATACCACCTCCACCTCCATCGCAGTTTAGTATGACAAATTCAGTGAAGCTGCCTTTGTTCAAAGGCTTGGGAAATGAGGACCTAGACCAATTCTGGTTCGTTGTGAAAGCTATATCAAAAGATCAAGGTGTTATAGATGATCATATAAAGAAGGCGACACTGGTTAGTTCTCTACAAGATCGTGTGCTAACCTGGTATATCAAGTACTCTAATGATAACCCAAATTCTGGAGTGGTGACACCCATACAACACTGAATAGAGAGTTCAGTGGGCCTAAATATGAGGCGCAGTTGATTGTAGGATTCAAGGAGATCGCGAAGCAACTAGGTGAGATAGCTTGGGAACTAGATCAGAGGTTGAAGTGTACAATCTATGAAGCCATCATGAATTTGACAGACGAGCATCATCACGAGTGGTTTGTGGCTTTGCTACTACCACACTTAAGGGTCGTGCTGTCACAATAGAAGTTAACAACTCAGGCAGAGGCCTTGGAGATTGCGATGAGACTGCATGAAACATCGATGCAAGATCCAAACCTAGGGGTTCAACAGATAGATGTGTAGCTGAAGAATCTATGCCTTGAGATGCAAAGTTTGAAGCATGAAAGGATGGTTCGACTACAGATGCACGAGGAGGTATGGTGCTTGAAGTGCAAAAGTCAGGGGCATGACAAGGACCATTGCCTAGTCTTTGAAAACTACATTACAGGGGGAGGACTGATGCCTTTAAGGCTAGAAGCCCAAGTAGGACTGAGCGCGAGGCCTGCACTTTGGTGCGCTATATGTTAGGTAGTAGGAAAACATGCCACAGATAACTGTCATTTGTTGTAGAAGTACGTACAAACACTGCAACAACTGTTCTAAAACTTTTGTAGGTCAGTAGGGCATGATGGGCATAATTGCAAGAGTTATGAATTGATGATGGATAGAACTCCTGCCTATAGGTTCAGACTGAAATGCGACCCCCTGACCAAAGCGGAGGGATGGAGCGGATAGGATTTTAGGGGTGCGACCGAGGCAGAGGCAGAGGTCGAGGACAGTTGATATGCTATAATTTTGGAGGACCAGGATACTATGCCCATGATTGCACTAACCCAACACGTCCATCGTGCGAGTATTGCACGCTGTTTGACCGTGAAACGGAAGACTTTCCTACGCTGATAGCTAGGATACATGACGAATGGGCACTACCACCTCCGTCGACTCCGAACCTGTAGATGATGAGGTCTGTGCCATGCGAAGAGATCCAAACATTAATACAGTGCTCAAAAGTGGGATCGCGGCGGGAGATGACAAGAGGAAACAACCATAAGACAGTACGTGGGTCCGCAAAGATCCGATGAAGGATGCTGAGTTTGAATTGGAGCACGCACGTGAAATCTTCATGGAAGCGAAGAGGAGCTTCACTGAGGCTTCGACCTCAGGAAGAAAGGATAAGCCTGATCTGGAGATGGGCCCCTCTATGCTCACAACTTTCCTGGATACATGCATGAAGTTACTACATGATAGTAAGGCTATGAAAGGGTTACACGAGCTCATTAATAGATGTGTTGGAACTGTGCCAAGTGAGCCATGCGTAGTTCGAAAGATTGGCAAGCATAATGAGAGATGAGACTGACCATGCAGATAGGAGAGTATGAGATGGATCAAGTTATTTTGGACCTGGGGTCAAACACGAATGTCCTGCCAAAGAAGACTTGGGAACACATGGGAAGACCTACGCTGAAATGGTCTCCGATCCAGCTAAGGATGGCAAATCAACAGAAGGTCATCCCCATGGGGCGCCTATAGCGGGTGACTGTGGATATTGAAGGTGCGAGCGCGCTGACTGATTTTGAAGTAATAGAGATAGTGGATGACAACAATCCCTATCTGGCACTCTTGGGAATTAATTGGGCTACTGATATGAATGGGATAATCAACCTAAAGAAGTGAAAGACTATATTTGAGAAGAAATCGCTACACGTAATAGTACCCCTAGACCCAGCTGAAGGATCGCGCTATACAAAACTAGTCCACGATTATGAGAGTGATGATGATTCTGACTATATCTATAAGATAACAGCGTGAGACCAAGATTGGGTGAACCCCATCGTAGATGGACGGATTACCTAGGATCATGAGAGTTCTGCACTTCAGACTTTGATGAAGAGTTAGAACGCTGGTAGAATCAGTTACATGAAGTGACTACGCTGAATTGTAATGTGATGACCCGATTGTTGCACTGTGTGCCTTCAGAAGTAATAAATTTGCCTACTTATGATAGTCTGAATGAGGTAGATATCTTTTTGGATGCATTTGAAAGGGAGGTACTAGAAAAGCAATGCTTCCAGGCATTGGACTGGGCATTGCATGCTATGCCCGCAAGATGGTGGGGTACGCATAAAGGAAGCTTTGATGATTGGCGCGAATTCAGGAGGATAATGAGAACACAATTCGGGAAGCCTAAGATGCGAATGACAGACAAGTATGATGGGTAGGATGATTTGCGTTCGCATTTGGCTAAATGGACCCAGGCTTATGGAGAAAAACCCCAACCTGAGTGGGTGCACTTGTTTTGTCATACCTTGGATGTTGTCTCGAGGAATTAGAACATAGAAACTAAGCTCCACCATGGTATAGGTGAATGGGATGTTTTGTGCGAGGGCTTTGTGATGACATTCAATTTTGAAGACGGGTTTGACTGCATTGATGAGGCACTACAAGAATTGAAAGAAACTATCTTTCGGATACCACAAGATCCTTTGGACCTGGTTCAACTTGAGTAGGCTACTCAGCTAAGTCATGCACTAGAATGCGATAATGCGACTGCTGAAGAAGAAGATGAGGATCCGCGAAGGATTAACTTTCTGGAAATAGAAGGTCACCACCAGGTTAAAAGTCCACAGATTGAGAACCGTAATATAACTGCCTCGTTGAAAATGAAACAAGTGAACATTGGTACGGAGGTAGAACCTAAATTCGTGAAGATTGGAGACTATTGGGATGACACAATGGTGGATAAGGTCGCTGAATTTCTCCGTGAATACTAAGATCTATTCCCTACCAGGTTTACAAATTTGAAGGGGATAATCAGGGACCTAGGAATGATGAATATTACATTAAAGCTCGACGAGAAGCCAATTAGGCAAATATATTACCATTTTAATGTGAAATATAAGGAGAAGGTTTGAGTAGAGCTAGACAAGATGCTTGCGGCAGGCACCATTGAGCCTGTGGAAGAATATGACTGGGTAAGCCAAATGGTGGTACAGGAGAAAAAGAAGAAGGATGAAATAAGGATATGTGTGGATCTCAAAAAGCTAAATGATGCTTGCGTCCATGATCCTTTTCCGAATCCGTTCACTAATGAAGTGTTGGAAAATGTAGGTGGCCAGGAAGCACATTCCTTCACTTATGGGTTCACTGGTTGCCACCATATCAAAATCACATTGGAGGATAGGAGCAAGACAACCTTCATGACTGAGTGGGTTGTTTTTAGTACATTGTAATGCCATTTGGATTGAAGAATGTGCCTGTGATCTTCTTGCGCGTAGTTGTTGCTCATTCAAGGAATTTATTCATAAGTTCCTGGAGGTATATTTTGATGACTGGACTGTATTTGGGCTGGTAAAATGCCATGTAGAAAGCTTGCTCCTGATGCTAGATACCTGTCGAAGATACTAGATCGCGCTCAATCTCAAGAAGTTTCTGTTTTGTGTTTCTTTTGGGAACCTGTTAGGGCTTGTGGTTTGTAGATAGGGACTGATGGTAGACCCCGGAAAGATAGCAATGATATTGAACTTAGAAGCACCAAGGAGTGTGAAGCAGTTGCACACTACTCTGGAAAATACAGGATATTACAGAAAGTTTATCAAAGGATATGCCCAGATCACCGCACCTATGGAGAAATTGTTGAAGAAGGATGTCACTTTCTGTTAGAATGATGATTGTAAGAAGAGCTTGGATATACTAAAAGAAAAGATGGTTACCGCACTGATTCTAGTCTTCTCGGATTGGAAGAAAGATTTTCATGTACATGTTGACACGTCATGTATAGCGCTAGGAGCAGTACTGAAATAGGTTGGTGGAGAAGGCTTGGACCATCTTATCGCATTCGCAAGCCGAAACTTATCATAAGTGGAGAAGAATTATTCCACCACTGAGCACGAAGGGATAGCCATGGTGTATGCACTCCAGAAGTATAGGAACTACTTGCTAGGAGGCCATTTTAAGATGTATACAGATCACTCTATGTTGAAGTACCTGATCAATAAGCTTGTGCTGGGAGGGAGAATCTGCAGGTGGCTCTTATTGTTACAGGAATACGATTTTGAAGTGATTGTGAAGCCTAGACTACTGAATGTGGGACCAGACCATCTGTCGTGCGTCGAAACGGGGGAGGAACCCACTAACTTGGAAGAAGGATTTCCTAACGCACAACTATTTGTAGTGCACATCGCGGATGGTAATTTTGAGGATATAATACATTTCCTAACGACAAGTACTGCACCGGAAAGATACATTGTCCAACAAAAGAAGGAATTAGTGGTGTGCACTGCAGATTTCTCTGTCATTTCTGGACATTTGTACAAAATAGGGACTGATGAGATATTGCAATGGTATGTACCTAAGTTTGAAAGGACAAGCATCCTCGTGAACACTCATGGGGGCACCTTGGGAGGACATTATGCAGGACGAGTTACCGCACAAATGATTCCATACGCAAGGTTGTGGTGGCCAACCCTCCATTAGGATTCAAAAGTGTATTGCAAGGCATGTGATGTGTGTTAAAGGATTGGCAGGCCATTATGGAGGGATGAGATTCCTTTGAATCCATAGATGATGTTGCAACCCTTCAAGAAGTGGGTGATAGATTTTGTGGGACCCATTCAACCACAAGGAAAGACAAGAGCAAGGTAGATTATCACTGCGATGGAGTATTTGACTTGTTGGGCGGAGGAACAACCTATGAAGGATTGCACAGGTGCGACCGCTGCAAAATTCCTCTTTGAGCACATACTGACATGATTTGGCTATCCAAAGATCTTGATGAGTGATCACGGTACGCACTTCCTGAATGAGATGATCAGCACACTGACGGAGGATTTTAGGTATACCACTAGAAGAGCACACCTCATCACCCACAAGCTAATGGGACAATGGAGGTGTTCAACAAAGTGCTTGAAAACGTGCTGACCAAGGTTTGCAATGCTCAGTGAAGTGATTGGGACCTACGCATACCTACAGTGCTATGGGCTTATTGAACTACATGAAAAAAGCTGACTGGACAAACCCCCTTTAGGCTTGTCTATGGTGTTGAAGCGGTAATGCCTATGGAATATATTGTGCATAGTCTGCACATTGCATTGTTCATAGGTATGATGGATCACGGAGCCTGGAGGAAAGGCTCACATAGCTGGATCAGCTAGATGAACTGGAGGAAGAAATACTTTTAGCTAGATTTCATCAATAGGTCCAGAAGGAGCGCGAAAAGGCATGGCATGATCAAAACATCAAGTTGTGAACCTTTAAGGTAAATGACTTGGTTTTGCTATATGATAGTAAGTTTGATAAATTTCCAGTGAAATTTAGGATGCATTGGTTAGGGCCCTATGTCATTAAGGAAATTACCAATGGAGGAGTGGTACAACTGGTCAAATTAAATGGAGAACCCTTCCCAAGAAGGGTGAATGGCAGTTGCTTGAAGCCATACACCGATGGTCTAGCCATGTGACTAAATGAAGGTGGCATAGTCTTAGTGCTCTAGACAATTGAAAGGGAGAAATCGCATAGGTCAGCCGAAAAGTGACAGTTACAGCCATTGTTCATGAAAGACAACAAAAGTGAGGTCAAATGGAGCAAGCGGTCGACATTAAAACGAAATTTATGGCTCATATCCTTGAAAATATGCTGCCAATCTGGCATTAATGAACCGATTTTGGGGGGAACGGTCGGATTTGAATCAAAATTCCCTGTAAATTACAAGTGGGTGTCCAGCAAGAAACACTCGGCATTTTGAGTATTCAGTTGTTGAGCTTTCAGACACCTATGGACCGAGAGTTCTTTGAGGGTTTCAAAAAGACTCCTGCATTTGCGAACTTTCCCAAGACGTCGCGAGCATTGTTAGAGAGTGTTATGTCAGCACCCCCAGAAATTATAAATACAGAGGAAGTAGTAGAAGAGTCGCATAGGAAATGGACATAGAAGCAGAAATCGCTGCTCCAGAAGTGGCTGAAGTATTGGTAGAGGTCCCTAAGTCACTGAGAACGCTGAGATCGAATCCAAAGCCAACCAAGGAGATTGTGAAGGACAAGAAGGGTAGGCAACCTACCATACCGGTGTGCGCATCGCTGAGGAGAAACCCACCATAGCCCATTGCACAGGAGAAATGCAAGGCTATAAACCTAGAAGTAGAGGAGGAAGATATCAAAGGCATCCGGATCAACGATGAGGATGTGGGAATGGAAGTGGAGGAGGTTAAAGCCTAGGGCACGAACACTATTACGTGGTTGCCGGAGTATGTCCCTCTGCGCAAGCCTAAGTCCAAGGTCCTAAAGGACATTGATGAGAGTAAGACTCCCCTGCAAACCCCTCTGCTACTAGATGAAATTTCTTTCGACGATCCGTGCTTGGCCCGAGTGTCAATACTGAAGCTTGAAGATTGGGACTTGGCAGACCATGAGAAGTTCCCACACCTAGCAACTAAGTAGCTTATGTGCCGCATCATAGACACAACTACAAGAATGACTGCCTTGGAGCCATAGAGGTGGCTCAAGGGAGTAGAGAAGGAAGGGTTGCTCAACCTACTCTGGGTGCCACACTATAAATGTACCTCGGTGACAGTTTTGGTCATCAAGAAGCTACTGTACTTGGTGCATGATGGGTGTCTTTGGCGAAAGGAGCCAATACCCATCACAGATAGTTTGATTGATCGAATATCACACCTACCGTATATAGGTGAGAATCTAGCAATGATATTTGGCGGCAAGGGTAGCAAGGAGGCTCTCGCAAAGTCAATGAAGGAGAAACTCAAGTTGGTGAAGAAGTCATGCACGTATGATATCCCAGCATTTTGGACCTCACTATGAAGGTAGAAATGCAGATCCTTGCAGGGAAGGTGATGCAAAAATGTCGTGCTGATGAGGTGTTAGCACCTATCGTCATGCTCGCACAACAGTGCATGGAAGGAACCCAACTTAACTGGTTGGACTACCTTCACGGAGTGTTCCTAGTGAACTGTCACAAAGCACAAGAACTCAACAAGACGTTCCACTACACATGGCTCTTGCTGTCGATTGTGTTGGTAGCGTGGGAGCTACTAAAGTACAAGCAGTTCCCTTCGGTCACACCATACCTCCCTGAAGTAGCGAAGTATGCTTCACTATGGGTGACCAAGGACACGCAGTGAGTTTGGGACAACAAGATCTTCTAGATCTTGATGGAGATGAATATCAGGATGGCCATCTATCGCAAGCTGTGATTGTCACCCACGATGTATGGCAACCTACAGAGCTATGCCGAGTTTAAAGTTGATTTCCATCGAATATCAATCAGGGTGGGGAAGGACCCTGAGTAGAAGCGATATGAATTATCGTATCTGGCCATTGATGATGCCATTGATGCGGTGCTTGATCAATGTCTAGCAGAGTGGCGCACTACCACAAACTTGGTGGTGGGTGGAAGCAAGTCCGCCACACATAAGAAGAACAAGGAGGCCAAGCTAAAGATGGCACAACTGGTCAAGAAGAGGAAAAAGGAGGCCACTAATAAGGCCCAGGTGGAGCAGGTAAAAACTCAGGTAGGTAAGTAGATAGGTGTAATGGAGCATGGCTCTGAAAAAGGAGTGTGGTCGCCTTCACTTAAGATCGAAGAGGAAGAAACTGGACAACACGGCGCAAACCTTCAAGAGATATCCACTTGCATTAATCGCCCAAGAGAGCTGGAGAAGGGAGGGTCCAAAAAGAAATCCAAGGCAACTAAGACCTCACTAGACCCTATCACATTAACAGAGGGTGGCTTACATGATATCGAGGACACAGTCAAAGATGTCACCGTGAAGGCCCTGCAGCAATTTGAACAAGAGAAGCATATAATCCTAGGGGCCATCCAGACCAGGTTGTAGGAGTTGCAGACCCACACGTCACAGAATGGTACAGTGTCTACCAACTTGGAAATCGGCACTTCAGAGGCTACCGATATGCTGCGCACAAAGGCTTCTAGTGCGATAGTGCTATCAGATGGAGCACTGACTATGGAAAATGAGCCTAACAGGCCCACTATCAGTGCCTTGAAGGGAGTTGGGTTAAACCTGGTAGCGCTTTCGCACGAAGCACTCCACCTCTTGTAGGATGGAGTAATTGAAGCACTAAGGGCTCGAGAGCACCACGCCCTCTAGGTGATCAGCAAACAATGGATAAAAAATGAACAAATGACCCTACAGAGAAATTCTTCCATCGCCGTTGAGACTGAGGCGACCAAACAGAGCAAGGAGATTATGTAGGTTGTCGAGGAGGCATGCAGAATGGTCCTAGAGTTGGCCATTTTGGAGGAGGAGCTAATCTTGGTACGCATCCACAAGGTGGCCATAGGGGTGCATGACACTTAGACTGAGACGACGCAGGTTTAGTTGGAGTTGAACCTATAGATTAGAGAACTACAATTGAGGGCCCAGAATTGAACACCGTCAGAGGTAAAGTAACAATGGGCAACCGCTGTCACCAATAGCACGCAGTTGTTCGAGCAGTCATTTGAGGTCCTGTTGAAGCCTCGAAAATCGGGTCTACAACAATGGGGATACCCGCCCGGTCTGGACCTTGGTTGGCAGCTCCTTTTCCGTTTGGTATAGCGGGTCCGACTGGGGATATGGGACCAGTTTCCCAATTCAAGTGTGTGTGTGTAGAATTTGATATTTCTGATCTAATAGTTCCTAATTAAGATGCTCTAATTCTAACTTTAATCTAATGACGTGCTATTGTATTCTAATAAACATAAATATCTAAGTCTATACTAACCTGGGATGTAATCTTTCTTCTGTGCGATCTAAAATGATTTCAAATAACAATCGGTAATAAAGATTATTCAACTGTTACAAGAAAAGAATTCAATATGGATGAACCACTTCGCATAAAAGGTTAGACAAAACAGTTGCGAAAAACATATCGCACAATAAGCTATTCATACATTAAGCATAAATAAATAGCTATCACTGTACAAAAGTGCCAAATGATAACTCAAGTATTCACGCATTAATATATGAACAACTGAACTTGAATATCACTTTAACATAGGAAATATAAACAGTTAAGAGATAGAAGTACCATTTATAACTAGTTCTACTCATGAGCTTCAAGTGATAACGATTTATCTCTTC
>APFE030390906.1:0-22776 GCA_000404065.3 Pinus taeda | reverse complement strand
ACTAAGAGTACAGAAGTGCAACATCAGTAGCAGATATCAAATGCAAAAATCAATAAATCCTGTTCCATTCATTCATCAAAACCTCCTCGGAGGGTGCAAAAGTGCATGTTCTGAGGGCAAGTTTTTGATAAATTTCTGGACCCTTCTCTAAATGCATGAGAAAGGTTTAAATACTACTAACTACATCTAAAAATAACTTATTACATAATTATAGGATACGGTTTAAATGACCGTCCTTTCTCTAGGAAAAAATAAAGCAAAAAATATTTCTAAAATTAAATCTAAAACTAAATATTTCTGTATTTGCTCCTTAACATCGCAAGCATTCAACGTTTGCTTGAGAAGGGTTGGTTGGCCGACTTCAGCTTTTAATTGCCTTGTGAAAACGAAATCAACAAGAGATGGAGTCATTTTTTCGGCAGAATTGATGATGCTCTTGAGAGTCATACATTGGCTGTGTGGTTTCACTAAATAAGCCCAGTAAGAATCCCAATTTAACTTAGTTAATCTTTTAATGGATTCTTCCTTTTCTTGCACTTTCCGTTTCCAGTCCGCTTGTAGTTGTTGTACCTTTGGTAGATACCCTAGAGTTGTTTCTGAGATTAGATTTTCTTTATGCAAATTCTCATTTATACAATCAATAAGGATGTTTGCTGCTGTAGATGCTTCCTCTACTGCTTGCTCAGCTTCCCTGATCTATGTATCCCATTTGTTAAAGAGCATTTCTTTATGATTGTCATTTATTATGGTGCGCCCACTCTTTTTCCCTCCTCTGTTTCTTGCCAAGCCAAATATTCAGTAACTTGTTTATCAATTAAATCATAGTCATGCCATAGATCTACGACTTGATTGGTGATTGTATCACTTATTTCACAGTACAAGTTCCACTGTGTTATTCTTTAGCCAAATGCTTCCTGTTGCTATAGTATTTGGTCGTTCAAGGAAATGGATTCTGCGATGAATTCTGTAAGCTTGGGATCATCCTTGTGCATCTCCTGTATATCCTGTAATTGCTTTTCTTTCTGGGCCAAACTGTTTTGGTAGCTTACCTGCATCAGCTGGAATTCCTGTTGTAGTCTTTCAAGCTTTTTCTGTGCTTTGTTGCTAGCATTGGCTTGTTGCAGTTGTTGCTGCAAAACTTGTATCAGATCTTCTTTTTCCTTCAGTAGTTGTTGTACCTCAGCTGCTTTATCAATAGTTGTAGAAGCATAAGCTCCAGTCATTTGAGATAATTTGGTGAGATTCTCAATTGGATCGGTAGTAGGACCTTGCCACAAGACATCCAATTGCTCTGCGTCATGAGAGATCACGTTTTCCAATTTCCTCTTCTTCCTTTGTTTTCTTACTACTGCCTTATGTTGTGGACTGTAAAACACATCAAGAGGAGGAATTTCCTCTATTTTGAGTATAAGTTCAGATGAGGGGGTGATAGGAATATGTTCCATATCCGAGACATTGTCGATTGTTCCTATGACCATATCTTATGTTGCCTGTACATTACTTATAGGTGTCTTTGTGCTTTGCCCTTCAAGATTGATTAGATCATTGAAGGTCTCCCATTCCTTGTCTAGCTCAGTTCTATCGGATGGTGGCTGACCGATGAGAGGGGGGGATCTACCTGTAGAGAGGCTAACACCAGCTATTGTCCAGGTTCTTTTGATTGGGCAGTATCCTTTATTGACCCTTAGATTTTACCGTGGTCACTTTCGGACTTTTTAGAATGTGTTGATGTTTCTTTCCCATACTTGGATTTAGATCTATCTGTACCAGAACTTTCACTGAGGCTAATACTTGAGTTGGTTCCTTTGAGGGTTCTAAGCATAGTTTTTCCAAAGGAACATTGGCTAGCCTTCTTTCCCTGTATGTTTTAAACTGCTGAAACTCTGCCAGAGGGAGTCACGTTTGAGCTGAGTGCAAAATTTCTTCAAGTGTGCTTTTATGTTGGAATATATCGTCAGAACGATTCTCTTCTTTAGAAAAGACCTTTATTTTGACTGTGGCAGTGAAATTCCTCGCAATGTCATAAGGATCGAACGACCTTCTTTGAAACTTGAACAATTGTAGACATGTTATGTTATTCACTTCCTTGAATGCATGGCCTACATCAAATAATTAAAAGGCTCCACAGGCTACAGGAAATTGTGGCCAAATAACCTTATTTTTGTCTTTCAAATCCTTAGTGAAACCCCCTTCTGAATAGGTTTGATAAGCTATTTCTTGCGCCATGAGTTTGTCAGGAACATACAGAGGTAGGACGTGAGGGGAAACATCACTTCCGAATACCCTGACATATGTGAACAATTCTTCTCCAAACCATCTTGCGACTGTGAGTGTATCTGCCTCTACTTCAAGAGAACATCTTGGAGCATCTTTTTCGTACAATATTTTGTACAGGGGTAACATAACTCCATGACAAATTTTGTAGAAAAATGGAGGGAATTTAGAATCCCACAATTCTTTATGGTAAACATGAATGGGTAAAGGGTCTTGAGTTGTCCATTTCCATCCCATTACAAGAAACTTTGAAACATAATAAATTGCATCCATTACATATGCCGATAAGTAAAATGGAGGGTAAATTCTTTGGGAAACAGTTCTTTTAGACTGGTAATTTACAATGGTAGTAGCTAAGTTGTCTGACAGTGTTCTAGACCAATCCATAATAGTAGAATTAACAGTGGCATCCAACAAAGGTAGCCATTCATATGAGAATTTATTAATATATAGTCTCCCGTAAAGTCTGTAGAGCATAGCAGCAGCAAAGCAATGTGGGGAAGTGAGAGAACCAGTACTATACATACCATGTTTGTCCTTTTTAATGGCTCGTCTCTCCTTGACCAATCTTTAGTGCATTCTGCTAGGTCTTCATTTTCTTTTACAAAATTCTCTATGAACTATTTGTTATAAGTTGCCTATGGGTCCGACAAATGATACCTAAGTTTCAAATCTTGTTGAGCGAATGAGCCGATAAGTCCTTGACCCCGAGTTTTAAACTGTCTTTTTTTAATGTCCGTGTTGTCCAGTACACATTTAACCATTTCTGTGTAAGGGAGAATTTTGGGGCTTGCCGCTATTTGGTGCAAGAATGAACATGCTAAATCTGCGACTGATGCTTCGGAGGACCCCTGCGAACCAACAGATGCCGTAACCTCCATCGCCTTGGGATTCTCTTCCTCAAGTAGATTATACATGCCTTCCCAAGTGGAAATATCCGCTTCTCTGTTACAGGTGGTGTCTGTGTACATGGGCGCCATTTCTTTATCTTCAGACATCGAAGCCTTGCCTTTCTTCCCCATAGTATCTTGTATACCGCTTTGTATATTTATTTGTTCTTCGTTCCTGCAGTTTACAAGTGAGGTCAGAGTAATGATAAGGAACAGTGAAGGGAAAGCTTTTAATGCCAAAGACATGCAAAATTATACCACCTTACGTGAACTGGCTCTTTGATAAACACAAAACAATATTTCCTTAACAACTGGCAACTACTTCATTAATTAGCATTAAAGCGCATAACCAGGTTTCAGTTTATGGGAAAAAGCTTTCTCGAATAGTGAGCCGAAAGATTTTGCGATGGAGAGATTTTGCGATTTGCTTCGTAATATCGCACATCACTGTATTGCATAATCGCAAGATCGCAATATCACAATGTCGTTCTGTTATTCTTTCGTAAGATCGCATTGTCGTTCTATCCCAGTATCGTGATATCGCAGTATCGCATAATCGCAATATCGCATTTTCGTTGTATGTTCTCATTTCGTGTTAATGTATTTCTTGCGAGGTGCGATTTTGCGATATGTGCCATTGCATATCGGCGTTTTATGTGACTTTCTAGCATAAGTGCGCTTTTAAGGCATGCGATGCAGTGTTTGTTTATTCTTATGCAATTTCACATGACATTCTCGCGATCTTAGATTTTGGGTAGTAAGGAGGCGTCCTATTGTTCTTCTCGCGATGTGACATTTCTTTAGGAATGATTTTATCTTTCCTCATCATGAAACTTAAGCTTTTTAGAGTTTTCAAATATATTTTCCTAAGTTTATGATGGTAAGTTTTATTAAAAGGAAATACAAGCACTAATTCATTTTTTAAATTTTTTGACTAAGGGTCCCCACTTATTTAGTATTAGTAATAATACTAAATAAGAAGGGGGTTTGTCGGTGGCCACAGCAATTGGCGATTCACTTGGAAGAACCAATTATCCCTGTCTTTCTTTTGAATTTTCTAAACTTCCAAAACAGAAAATCTTCCAGAAAGTTAAACTTTATTATAGAAAGATAAAGTACATTATACTTTAACCTGTCCATGATACTTTGTTTCTTCTTTTTTCAACTTTGATTATTTGCTCCCTCTGGTTAGTCCTTGTATCCACATCAGTCATTACTTGGTTTATAAAGATAAAACAGAGCCTTATCTGTAAACCAGTTTTAAATATGCTCATTTGTCGTAGGTAGAACCTCTACTGCCAGCAGGCGTTCATAGCCTCGACAAGGTTACCTATTACCCAGCAACGATCCTGTATCCTACTTAAAGAAACCTACAATTCCCAAATAAGAATCCACATCCACACTTATTGCTTTCATTTTCTTTTTACTCTTAAAGAACAATGTCTTGGTTTGATAGCCAATTTATGACATAGTCATTCACTTGATTTATAACTTTTCTGAACAAGCGGGCTCGTGATGAGACCCCTTGCCTTTTGATTTTAACAATCTTGTGTCATTTCCCTGTTATGGTATGCAGTATTGGCAAAGTCAACAAGTTATAATATCTGTGATTATGATAAGCCGGCTTGTGATGAGGCCTCTCACTCTTTAAGATAAAGTGCAACCTTGGATTGTTTCTCTGAAAGTTGTAATTTCCTAAGTAGGGAGGAAGTCATTGTTTCCTTAAGATAGCTCTGGATGACAATAGTAGAGTTTTTGGACAGAGCTACTTTACAAAGGATCTTTGTTTTGTTATTGATACATTTCATTGCGCTGATATAAAACAATTTCTCACTAAAGGTTGTTTTCATCAAATTTTATGAAGTTGAAACTAGTATCATATCTAGGCTAGAGTTTTTAACTGTATCTTTCAATAATAAAGATCAATTTTCCAAGAGATTTGCTATTTATACAAGTGAAAAATCAAAATCTGAAAGAGAAATGGTATCTTTTTCGTAAATACCTAATGTAACCATTCTCAACTGGTTTTATTATGGAAGAAATATTTAAGGATGAATTAGGAATTTTCTGATGAGAAGTAAATATTTCCTTGCACATGTATATGATATGAAAAGGGCTAATTGCTGCCTTTATTTTTAATCTACAGAACTATTAAAAATAGATTATCTAGATAAACAAACAAACTAAATTAATTCTACTCCTATTCTAACCATATGCATGAAAATGACTAGGTATAGTCATATTTCCAGTGTAACCATTCTCTCATTTTTACTCCTGCATATATAAACAGTTCGAATGTTAGTGATAAAAATAAAAATCTTATTGAACTAAGAACATTAAATCTAAAATCAAAATGTACAGCTATTGTTAGAAGTTTATTTAAAATCTCCTTTTTATGAAATTTTCTTTCCAATTGAATACCAATTGGATCATAGAAATCTGGATGGATCTCTACTAAGGATTGAGAAATATTCAATTGAAGAGATGACAGGCTAGATTGAAGATATGAATTTTTAGATTCAAAGGCCTAGAAGATATTGTTAGTGCTACGTGTAAATGTTAAGCTATTGACAATTTTCCGTGAAAAGAAAGTTTCCAAATATGTATTCTTTTTAAATGAATCAATGAAGAATGGATGGAAATCTTTCAGATAAAATTGAAGATTAGTAGTTAGATTGGATTGCTGGCAATTTCTAAAAATATATTCTCTTGTTGATATTGTCTTAGAGAAGAAAGAAGCTTTTGATAAAACATTGACATCGATTGAAATTGAAATTGAAATAACTCTTGATGCTTTTGAAAAATTTCAATTTTCCAACAAGGCAATAAATCAATTGAATATTTGATAGTAAGGTTCTCAATATGCCAGCGTAATGTATAAAAAATCTGAAAATTAAAATCTGAACATAAATCTAATTTTATACAAAATAAGTGAGGGAGCGAAAATAGGATGAAATGAACATCTGTACAATTATTATTACAGCACAATTGGGATCGTTTTGAAATAATTTCTCTTTCACAAGGCTTGGCCAGATTTATGGAATTTGAGTAGTTTTGAATTCCAACTTGTGAATTAGAAAGAAGATTATGATTATGAGCAGGAAAGAGGGTTTTATCATGATATGGATCATAAATTGGAATATTCTCTTGAATAGTGAAATCATGAGGATAATTCGTTGCTTTAGAATGAGGATTGATTGGACTAATTTCTAAATTAAAATATCTCTCATTCTCAGAAGTTATTTGAAGTTTCTGATGATTTCCTCGAGAAAAATCAACATCTTCAATGTCAAAGTATTTATCGTAAATGACTTCATCAAATTCCCTATATTTCCCTACAATCCCACCCAGTATATCAAAACAAGGAGGGACAAGAATTTCATGTTCGTTAATGGCAAAAGAATGATCAATCTTTGCTTCCCTATCTTGATAAAAAATTAATGGTGATTCATTTAGATCAACCTCTGTATTTTCTGAAATATCATTAATACCAAGAGGGGAAGAATTACCATCGTTAAAAATATCAGGATAGAGGGAAAAATGTGATTATGAAATAATGCATTTAAAAAGGTCTCTGTTTGAGATTTCTTGTGCATTAAGTTCATCATGGAAAGATTCAAAAATTTGTACAACTATTTGCATGCTATTATTTACCTTGATTGTTGCTTGTACTTACTGATTTGCAATCTGATCTTCTGAATTTACCTCCAAGTTTCTTTCAGATTTCAAGGTGACTCTTTCTCCAAAATTGCTGCTATTGTCTTCTTGTATTTGATCAGAAAAATTTTCTAAGCTTTGTGGAACCTCTTCATCAAAATTTATTGGCACATCCGAATTGGATTTCTCATTTGTGTTAGAAGGGAATTGAACAAAGCTTGGACTAATTTCATATGGATCGGGGATAGGAGGTGGAGAATAATCACGTTTAAACCAATCTAGTGATTCTTCTTTTATGGGTTCATTCTCGACATTAAATTTCAAACAATTCAAATGAAATCGAATATTAAAATCTCTGACAAACTCATCTTCTTTCTATAGATACTCAATCTCATCATATACTTGATCATAATCAAAGTGGTCAAATTTAAAAACGAAAATTGTGACAAATTGATCCCAGCTGTGAATTGAGGCAACCGGAAGAGTTTTACACCAGTTGCTAGCTTCTGCTACAAATGTGAGAGTAAAAATTCTGCATAAAATGCCTTCATCAAAAATTAGAATTTGAAACATTATGAATAAATTGAAGGGCATGATTAAAAGCAGAAGAATTTCTCTTACCATTGAATTTTTCCTGAGACAAGAGTCTTACCACTTCGGGTGGAGTATTGGAAGATGCACATACATGGATAGAACTCCAAATTGGAAGTTTAAGAGGAGCCATGGTAATTTAAATAAAATGTTAAAATTGAAAAGACTCCATTAGACAACTCGTTTCAGACCCTCCTTCTAGCGCCAAATATGTTGAAGCCCCGAAAATTGGGTCTACAACAAGGGGGATACCCACCCGGTCTGGACCTTGGTTGGCAGCTCCTTTTCCATTTGGTATAGCAGGTCCGACTGGGGATATGGGACCAGTTTCCCAATTCAAGTGTGTGTGTGTAGAATTTGATATTTCTGATCTAATAGTTCCTAATTAATATGCTCTAATTCTAACTTCAATCTAATGACATGCTATTGTATTCTAATAAACAAAAATATCTAAGTCTATACTAACCCGGGATGTAATCTTTCTTCTGTGCGATCTAAAATGATTTCAAATAACAATCGATAATAAAGATTATTCAACTGTTACAAGAAAATAATTCAATATGGATGAATCACTTCGCATAAAAAGTTAGACAAAATAGTTGTGAAAAAATATCGCACAATAAGATATTCATACATTAAGCATAAATAAATAGCTATCACCATATAAAAGTGCCAAATGATAACTCAAGTATTCATGCATTAATATATGAACAACTGAACTTGAATATCACTTTAACACAGGAAATAGAAACAGTTAAGAGATAGAAGTACCATTTATAACTAGTTCTACTCATGAGCTTCAAGCGATAACGATTTATCTCTTCTTAATCCAACATCCACTAAGAGTACATAAGTGCAACATCAGTAGCAGATATCAAATGCAAAAATCAATAAATCTTGTTCCATTCATTCATCAAAACCTCCTCGGAGGGTGCCAAAGTGCATGTTCTGAGGGCAAGTTTTTGATAAATTTTTGGACCCTTCTCTAAATGCATGAGAAGGGTTTAAATACTACTAACTACATCTAAAAATAAATTATTACATAATTATAGGATACAGTTTAAATGACCGTCCTTTCTCTAGGCAAAAATAAAGCAAAAACTATTTCTAAAATTAAATCTAAAACTAACTATTTCTGTATTTGCTCCTTAGCATCGCAAGCATTCAACATTTGCTTGAGAAGGGTCGGTTGGCCGACTTCAGCTTTTAATTGCCCTGTGAAAATGGAATCAGCAAGAGCTGGTGCCATTGGTTGTGTGGTTTCACTAAATAAGCCCAGTAAGAATCCCAATTTAACTTAGTTAATCTTTTAATGGATTCTGCCTTTTCTTGCACTTTCTATTTCCAGTCCGCTTGCAGCTGTTGTACCTTTGGTAGATACCCTGGACTTGTTTTCGAGATTAGATTTGCTTTATGAAAATTCTCATTTATTCAATCAATAAGGATGTTTGCTACTGTAGATGCTTCCTCTGCTGCTTGCTCAGCTTCCCTGATCTATGTATCCCATTTGTTAAAGAGCATTTCTTTATGATTGTCATTTATTATTGGTGCGCCTGCTCTTTTTCCCTCCTCTGTTTCTTGCCAAGCCAAATATTCAGTAACTCGTTTATCAATTAAATCATAGTCATGCCGTAGATCTATGACTTGATTGGTGATTGTATCACTTATTTCATAGTACGAGTTCCACTATGTTATTCTTTGGCCAAATGCTTCCTGTTACTGTAGTAGTTGGTCGTTTAAGGAAATGGATTCTGCGATGAATTCTGTAAGCTTGGGATCATCCTTGAGCATCTCCTGTATATCCTGTAATTGCTTTTATTTTTGAGCCAAACTGTTTTGGTAGCTTACCTACATCCAATAGAATCCCTGCTGTAGTCTTTCAAGATTTTTCTGTGCTTCATTGTTGGCATTGGCTTGTTGTAGCTATTGTTGCAAAAATTGTATCGGATCTTCTTTTTCCTTCAGTAGTTATTTTACCTCAATTGCTTTATCAATAGTTGCAGAAGCATAAGCTCCTGCGATTTGAGATAATTTGGTGAGATTCTCAGTTGGATCAGTAGTAGGATCTTGCCACAAGACATCCAATTGCTCTGCGTCATGAATGATCGTGTTTTATAATTTCCTCTTCTTCCTTTGTTTTCTTACTACTGCCTTATGTTGTGGACTGTAAAACACATCAAGATTTCGTCTATTTTGAGTATAAGTTTAGATGAGGGGGTGATAGGAATATGTTCCATATCCGAGACATTGTCGATTGTTCCTCTGACCATATCTTTTGTTGCCTGTACATTACTTACAGGTGTCTTTGTGCTTTGCCCTTCAAGATTGATTAGATCATTGAAGGTCTCCCATTCCTTGTCTAGCTCGGTTCTATCGGATGGTGGTTGATCGATGAGAGGGGGGGGATCTACCTGCGGAGAGGCTAACACCAGTTGTTGTGCAGGTTCTTTTGATTGGGCAATATCCTTTACTGACCCTTTGCTTTTACCGTGGTCACTTTCGGATTTTTTAGAATTTGCTAATGTTTCTTTCCCAGACTTGGATTTAGATCTATCTGTACCAGAACTTTCACTGAGGCTAATACTTGGAGTTGGTTCCTTTGAGGGTTCTAAGCATAGTTTTTTCAAAGGAACATTGGCTAGCCTTCTTTCCCTATATGTTTTGAACTGCTAAAACTCTGCCGGAGGGAGTCGCATTTGAGCTGAGTGCAGAATTTCTTCAAGTGTGCTTTTCTGTTGGAATATATCGTCAAAATGATCCTCTTCTTTGGAAAAGACCTTTATTTTGACTACGGCAGTGAGATTCTTCGCAATGTCATAAGGATCGAACGACCATCTTTGAAACTTGAACAATTGTAGTTACGTTATGTTCTTCACTTCCTTGAATGCATGGCCTACATCAAATAATGAAAAGGCTCCACAGGCTACAGGAAATTGTGGCCAAATAGCCTTCTTTTTGTCTTTCAAATCCTTAGTCAAACCCCCTTCTGAA
Source organism: Pinus taeda (assembly GCA_000404065.3). Lineage (NCBI taxonomy): Eukaryota > Viridiplantae > Streptophyta > Pinopsida > Pinales > Pinaceae > Pinus > Pinus taeda. The sequence goes on along the minus strand of APFE030390906.1, from coordinate 12,373 downwards.
TAGGTTTGATAAGCGATTTCTCATGCCATGAGTTTGTCGGGAACATACAGAGGTAAGACATGAGGGGAAATGTCACTTCCGAATACCCTGACATATGTGAACAATTCTTCTCCAAACCATCTCGCGACTGTGAGTGTATCTGCCTCTGCTTCAGGAGAACATCTTGGAGCATCTTTGTCGTACAATATTTTGTACAGGGGTAACATAACTCCATGACAAATTTTGTAGAAAAGCAGAGGGAATTTAGAATCCCACAATTCTTTATGGTAAACATGAATGGGTAAAGGGTCTTGAGTTGTCCATTTCCATCCCATTACGAGAAAATTTGAAACATAACAAATTGCATCCATTACATATGCCGATAAGTAAAATGGAGGGTAAATTCTTTGGGAAACATTTCTTTTAGTCCGGTAATTTACAATGGCAGTAGCTAAGTTGTTTGAAAATATTCTAGACCAATCCATAATAGTAGAATTAACAATGACATCCAACAAAGGTAGCCATTCAGATGAGAATTTATTAATATCTGGTCTCCCTTAAAGTCTACAAAGCATAACAGCAACAAAGCAATATACATACAGTGTTTGTCCTTTTTCAACAGCTCGTCTCTCCTTGACCAATCTTTAGTGCATTCTGCCAAGTCATCATTTTCTTTGACAAACTTCTCTGTGAACTGTTTGTTATAAGTTGCCTGTGGCTCCGACAAATGATACATAAGTTTCAAATCTTGTTGAGCAAATGAGTCGATAAGTCCTTGACCCTGAGTTTTAAACTGTCTGTTTTTAATGTCCGTGTTGTCCAGTACCCATTTAACCATGTCTGTGTAAGGGAGAATTTTGGGTCTTGCCGCTATTTGGTGCAAGAACGAACAGGCTAAATTTGTGATTGATGCTTCGGAGGACCTCTTCAAACCAGCAAAAGCCATAACCTTCATCACCTTGGGATTCTCTTCCTCAAGTAGATTATACATGCCTTCCCAAGTGGAAATACCCGCTTCTCTGTTACAGGCGGTGTCTGTGTACAAGGGTGCCATTTCTTTATCTTCAGACATCAAAGCCTTACCTTTCTTCCCCATAGTATCTTGTATACCGCTTTGTATATTTCTTTGTTCTTCGTTCCTGCAGTTTACAAGTGAGGTGAGAGAATGATAAGGAACAGTGAAGGGAAAGCTTTTAATGCTGAAGACATGCAAAATTATACCACCTTACGTGAACTGGCTCTTTGACAAACACAAAACAATATTTCCTTAACAACTGGCAACTACTCCATTAATTAGCATTAAAGCGCATAACTAGGTTTCGGTTTATGGGAAAAAGCTTTCTTGAATAGTGAGACGAAAGATTTTGTGATGGAGCGATTTTGCGATTTGCTTTGCAATATCGCAGATCATTGTATCGCATTTTCGCAAGATCGCAATGTTGCAATGTTGTTATGTTATTATTTCGTAAGATCGCGTTGTCGTTCTATCCCGCTATCGCTATATCGCAATATCGCATAATCACAATATCACATTTTCGTTGTATGTGCTCATTTCCTATTAATGTATTTCTTGCAAGGTGCGATTTTGCGATATGCGCCATCTTATATCGGCGTTTTATGCAACTTTCCAGCATAAGTGCACTTTTAAGGCATGCGATGCGGTGTTTGTTTATTGTTATGCAATTTCGCATCGCATTCTCGCGATCTTAGATTTTGGGTAGTAAGGAGGTATCTTATTGTTCTTCTCACGATGCGACATTTCTTTAGGAGTGATTTTATCTTTCCTCATCATGAAACTTAAGATTTTAGAGTTTTCAAAGATATTTTCCTAAGTTTATGATGGTAAGTTTTACTAAAAGGAAATACAAGCACTAATTCATTTTTTAAATTTTTTTGACTAAGGGTCCCCACTTATTTAGTATTAGTAATAATACCAAATAAGAAGGGAGGTTGTTGATGGCCACAACAGGTCCTGACCAGATTGTAGGAGGACCCAAATATACATAAGTTGGAGATAGAAGTGCGCAAGCTACAACAATGCTGTGATGAAGTTAAGGGCACAACATGAACCGTCATGCTGATACAGAGGCTAGCCAAGCTGTAGGAGGCCAAGCAGCTGAAGGAATAGGTGGGCGCAACACTGCACAAGGAAGCAGTGCTGAAGGCGCCACTAAAGCCCTAGCTAGAGGAAGCTTATGCAGTCATAGGAAATATTGAAGGAAATCTTACAACTCTGCAAGTGACGCAACAAAAGCTTTAGTTGACAATGCAGGAGCAGTGATCGAGAAGACAGTGGAAGATGTGAAGCAGGCGGCAGCTCAGTGCACGACTAAGGTAGTGGTCATACGGGTCGAGATGGACAGGCTTTGTGCAAAGATCTCCATGCCTAATGACTGACTCAAGGGCAAGTCATGATGTTTATGTTGGGGGCATGTTGGGAGTGGGATCCCCCAAGGGCAGTTTTGGGGCTAAAAGCCCATGTTTGAGTCAAATTTTGTAATGAAATTTTGAAGACTGCATTTTGTGGTCATAGAGTGCGAAGGTGTCATGTGTCATAAAGGGTAGTCCGCTCTTATTTTTGTAAAGTAAAGTCGGCTGTAATAGATCTACCCATGGTCTGCGGACCATGGGATTGTATAAAAAGAGCTAAGCTCTAAGTAGTTAGAGGTATAATACAATGACGGATTATGTAAGAGAGTCATAGCTCTAAAGTAAAAGGTCTAAGTCTTGGGTTGTAGAGTAGGTAGAGGCTCCGCAGCTAAGTGCACAGTGGCCTAGGGTAGAAGTCCACAGCTGAGTGCGCGAACCCCTGCAACTGTGTGTGCAGGGTGGAAAAAAGTTGTAAACACTTGGAAAATATTAATAAAGAGAGATATTTTGCAATTTCTATGTCTTTGTTCTGTTGATGCATCTAGATATTTTATGTATGAATTTCCCTTATTATGCTTATATGGTACGCGAACAAATGAAATTACATTGAATAATTGAACTTAGTTACAAATATTTGTTTACGCGGTGTTAACTATAAGTGTTTGATAAGATAAGAAAGTCACTTAAATTAATTGGGGAATCTACACGACATGCTGCCATAGCAATGCGAAAGTACCTAAGCAGTAGGTTAGGGCTGCGTAAAGGATGATCATATCCTTTCGTGGAGGTATTGAAGGCTGGAATAGATGGCATGTCTTTCAAACCCTAGAGTGAAGCAACCTGCGCGAAGGCAGGGATAAAGGGAATCAAATGACATCACAACCATCTCAAGGTGTGTAAAATTGGTTCCAGCATCCCCTCATACTACTTCAGGTGAGACTTCGTTCCATGCTCCACGGGTTGATGTTGAAAGGTCCAATAGTGTAGGGATTTGTTTAGCTAATTAACACTGAACCTGGGTCAGGCCCCCTCAAGCCAACACTTGGGCTAAAGTTGAAATAAACCATACAAGAGGATATGCCTGAATGAGGAAACTTCTGAACCTTGTAAAGAATTCTAAATTTTTCCTTGGCCACCCAACTAACTAATAAATTTGTATTTGTCAGATGAGCTTCACAACCTCAACATGAGCGCAACTTACTTGTGTGACTGTGAAGGATTTAGAAATTCCCACTCTTCTAAGGTAGCCATTGAAACCAAAATTGGGAGGAGATGTCCTGGTGTGTCCATTTTTCATAGTATGAAGCTTGATATGAGATTATGTGGAGTACTTGTATTAAAATTTATTTCAACTCTTATATGAATGCACCTCATGCCTCTTGATGAGGTTGCTGCCACCTTATATGACATAATACTCAAAGAGCACCATCTGGATGGATTCACATGTTTATTCCAAGTAGGGATTAGATATGAGGAGATGTCATGCTCACTTACCAAGAGGAGCATGATCATCGTTATGCACATAATTAGAAAATTGATATTGCCTAAAGTTTTGATCTGAGCCTTCTCCTATTTCAAATTTCTCTTGAGTAGGGTGGACAAATATAGTGCCTTGTCTTGTTCATTGGATAACCCTCCAGTTGAGAGTTTCATTGAACTTGGATTTCCCTTATTCTAGATGAAAACTATATTATCTTATACATCAACTTCCTTATTCTAACTGCGGAGGATGTGGTGGAACAATTTGTAGGAGAATGATTAAAGGGTGCCATGGATTCTCTGAAGGAGGTGAGAGAGAAAATTTTCTTAGGGAGAGGTCCCAAGATGAGGTATTGAATGATGATCAGAGAGTCCCCCAAAATGAAAATGGAGGAGATTTTTTTTCTCTTTGGCTAGTTGAAGGCCAAGAAGGAGGCCATATATCTCTACAATATGTTTCATTCTCTTCCCCAAATCCCAATCGGACTTTGTTTTTGTTTCTCCTTCAATATTTATGAGAATACCTCCCCCTTTGCCACCCCTTTCGATAACCTAATTTTATTGGCATCACTTCAAACCATTATTAATTAGAATGTAGAGCTAATACCAAGAAAAATTAAGGCTCATTACCTGCTTACTACCATCACTACATTATTGGACAAGCAAAAGAAAAGAAAACCAATTAAACTAGACTGCTCCTACTCCTACTCTACTCTAACAAAGCATATTAAAAATAATTGAAATTATATTTCTAATGGAGCTACTCATGTTCTTTTACGCTTGCAATCATATGTACATCCATAATTAGTAAACCACTTTTAATCAATATTCTACAACATAAGAACAAACTGTAAATATCTACATGTGCTTTTAATATTTTTAACAAAAGAATGAGTTTATTTATAGGATATCTTTTTTGAAATGAATTATCCAATCATATTTCAATCCTATCATCAAAATGTGAATGTTGAAAGGAAAACATGGCTGGAATAAAAATATGCTCACAAAATGGAGAAAAGTTAGCAATATGCATAATAGGAAGAACATCAACAATCTTCTTTCAAACTGATTTTTCCAAACAATTTTCAAATGGATCATAAAAGTAGGGATTGAAATATATTAAATGCCTCATAATATTTTTAGATAAATAAGATAGCTAGCCAGATTGAAATGATGCACTCTCAAGTGATGAAACTTGTGAAATATTTATTTTAGAAGATAGAAAATGCTGGTAGGACATAAACATTAATTGAAATTGAAAAACTTAGAATTCTTGATGCTCATAATCCAAGATTTGAAAATGATTTTGATGTTCTTCCATTAATGCATTTGGTGGATGTTCAATGAAGGATCATCATACAATCACCAAAAATTGAAATATAAAAATTGTATATACATTTGAAAAACTCATAATAAATAAATAAGATACAATAAATTTACATAATCATTTACATTAATGTACGAGATAGGTGGGATTCATTTGCATAAATTTCCTTTTCACAAGTATCGCTTGAAATGATGCAATCAAAATTAATAATATCATTTACTTGTGAAAGATGTTCGAGATGATGAGCTTACATAGGAACTTGATTGATGACCTCATAATCATAAATGGGAATAGAATATTTTTCTCAAAAATTGAAATCATCATGATGTTTTGGAGATTCAAGATGAAGGTTTATTTACACATTATCATAATAAGTATAGATTTATTCTTGTAATATAAATTTGACTCGAGGATTGACAATATGAGGATTTGATAAATTCAATAATGAAGGATGAAACATCTCAATATCATCAATATCCAAATCATCATCATAAAATGTTTCACTATCTTGCACATGCATGAAAATTCTCAAAGCTATTGGAAGAATGATCACTTAATAATTTTCTATTTTGATTAAAACTGACAAGTAATACATCATTTATTACATTTATGGTAGCTCCCTTGTTTTCTAAAAAAGTATTTGTGGGAAGACGAACTAGTAAATGATTATCAAACGAATTATGATCAAGAAAAAGATCAGGGTATAAAGAAAAATGGCCACTCAAAGAAATGATACAAAATGTATCCCTCCTTTTTGAGTGATTATTATAATTATAAATTGATTTTCAAGTTCCCAATTTTTTTTTTCATAAAACAATTTCTACCCAGAAATGAGATTTACGATAATTTGAAATACTTTCAAGAATGTCATGAATTTGGTTGAATACATTTTCCTGAGAATGAATATCTAAGTTGTAATCTGAATCATGTGGATGAAAGTCATTGACAAAAAAATCAGTAAAAATTATTGTAGGAAGTGCGTTGTTAAAAGGATCATCACTGTTAATATTTTCAACTTGAGCAACTAATTCATGATAATCGTAGTAATTAAAAACAATAATTTCATTATTATTTAGCACACTTGATCCATCAACAACAACATGATTTAGAAAATTTATATTCATCGCAAAAATTTGAAATATAAGGAAGAGAAACAATATGTCGAAACCATCCTATTAATTCAAGTTTAGAAGGTAAATCTTGGGATTGAAATTTAAAACAAATCAATTTGAATTTGATGCGAATATATTATGAGATTCACCTTTAAATCTGCATAGATTCTCGAGTTCAAGACATACTTGATCATAATTATAGTCCTAAAATACAAGAAGGAACATTCATGTAAATTGATCCCAGCTATGCACATAGGAAACTTGATCCAGGAGGATCTTGTCAGTCCAACATGAGAGGAGTCTTCAGTGATTCAACATCAAAGTGATCATCAAATGATCATTGGTCAATTAAGTCTTGAACTAAATCATCTTCGCTAGTATTCATCGTCAACGTTCAATGTTAAGTATCTTTAGCTTCAACAATGATGTTTATGGTTCAGGTCGTTCGGTGATGTCAATGGTTTTCATGGTGTTCAAAGGATAGGGTTTTGCACATGGTTGTCGACATGTGTTTGTCATTAGTTCTGCGAGGGTTTGGTTGTCGACATGTGTCTATCATCAGTTCCGCCAGGGTTTGGTTGTCAATTGTGGCCCATGGTTATCATCATGTGGGTTTGTATGTTGCATTGTAAAAGTCTAAAGACTAAACCCTAAATCTAATGTATAAACCTATACTACAAAACTATGGTGGAAAAACATACCATTCAAAACCTAATGCAAACCCTAAAACCTAATCCATACTTTGAAAATGCATTAACGTAAGTTCTAAACCCTCTCAGGCCATGTTAAAATAATTGCAAACCTTGTAACACATAAAAATATTGCAAAACACATATAAAACAATCTCTAACCGTTGGCCTAACTATGTGGAAAGAAGATTGCAACGGGAACATGTGAGCAGGTAGGAGGCTGCAGTTAGACCACAACGGATATCCATGTAGCTGCATCAGAACAAGCCCCTAACCGTAACTGCATTAGAATAGGACATGTGAACAACAACTCATTCATTGCGCAATCGGGGGTTGTCTTCACTATTTGGTGGACAATCAGGGTCAGTTAGGGTAGTCTTGGCATGTGAGCACTGGATTAACTACCAACCGTCAACATGTCTGTCAGCGAAACCGTCGGAGCCCAAACCGAGGGTGTTATCTGGCTATGCACATGTGTTGTCAATACTTCTGCCTGGTTAGCTAACTGCTAATGTTTTTGGAATTATGATATGGTCTAAAAGTGGGTTTTTAGTTGTAGTTTGTTAAAATTAATTAAATCAAGTAGTGAATGTCACATTTGACATTAAATCCTAACCAATAAACCCTAAATTAACCCTAAGGAGCAGTTGATTCATTCCTAAACTTTGCAAGAGGGAGTTCGAATGCATTTGAAGGGTTATAAAGGCAGATTGGTGCATTGGAGGCAGAGGGAGTGGTTTTGAGTTTTGTATGCAGATTCTAGAGGATATAGGTTATTTTGTTTTTAGTGTAACAAGAGCATCGAGAGTCAGAATTGGGAACCATGATAGGTATTGGAAAGCTAATTTAGAGAGTTTTCTTGTGAGAATGACTAGAAGTGCATGCATGCACAATCAATCTATTTAATTTGTTGTGTAATCTACCTCCTCAGATTCAATTCTAATAAAGCAGTCTCAGAGACATAGTCCATGAGGGACGAACTCCGTAATCGATCTTGCTGTCTCGTATTATCGTGTTTTGCTGCTTTTCACTTTTGTTTACATCTTTCTTATGTTTTAATTCTGTGGTCAATTCATCCCTTTTCAATTTATTCTCATGGTTAAATAACTTTAAGTTAACATTTGGTTCACTGTTGACATTAATCAATTCGACTTCAGTTTAACATATGATCATTTCAAATCATATAATTTGGTATCAGAGCAGGTTGCATTTGTAGTATTTTTCCAGTGAATGTTAACCTGGTCAAAGTCGCAACATGGAGAAGGAATCCTCGTGGAGATTGATCTAGAGATTGAAAAGCAAAGAGTCACTCATAAGTCGACCATGACAGGATCTGATGCAGGTGAAACTCCAGAAACTAAGATGGGTGAGGAATAGTTTCAGCAAGCATTCTTGAACATGCAGCAGATGTTAGGAGAAATTTATGAAGATAAGAAGGCAAGAGATGCGACTTCTTCTTCAAAGACATTGAAGAAGGACAAAGGTAAAGGCAAGGCTGATAAACCTCCTTCACCTCTATCATCTCCATCATCATCATCATCATCATGTTCTTCTTCTAGTTCAGAATTTGTTAAGTTATGGTATGTTCTATGCTTAGAGCAATTTACTTATCTTTCTTATTATAATCCATAGATTAGCAATGACATGTACATAAAGTAAAGTGCAGATAGAACATTAAATGATCGACAGAAAACAAGCCAAGACAAGAGACACAAGATGTGGCGGCTAGCTAGGGACAAACCCAACTATGGGGAAACCCTTTGATCAAATATTCTTTTATCTTCAATACTTCAGCAAAGAGAAATAGTACAAAGATCTTATTTATATTAGTAGTAGCAAACTCCAGTTCAGCTCTAAACTAGGGCAGCAGACACTAGATCAAACTTGTCAAGTTTCTATCGGTGAGTCGTTCACCGTGCACCAGTCCAAGACTTCGCCATGCACTAGTCCAAGATTTCGCTGCACACCAGTGCAAGATTTTGCCATGCACCAATGCAAGATTTCGCCATGCACCAATGTAATATTTCGCCGCGCACCAGTGCAAGATTTCACTGCGCACTAGTGCAAGATTTCGCCTTACACCAATGAGAGAGAGAGATGTGATGATAAGTGTATGTCCAAATGAGGAAAAGGACTCCTGTATTTATATACAAATGTTGATGATGAATAGATGCATCTGTTGGGCTTTTGAGCCTACATGAGTTGCTGGTCAGCGTGATAATTATTCCATAATCAAAATAAATTCATATCTCCATAAATACTTATCAGAATCGGATTATATTTAGATCAATCCTACACCTCTCGATGAGAGGAATCTAATGGACATATTATTAGCCATGAATAAGATGACCCACATGGAGTTTGGCCCTAGTTTCCAATTTTAATACTCCCTCTCAACAAGGGAGAACTCCATCTGCAATATTTCTATCGATCGCTACTATTCATCCATCAAATGTGCCCTGTACAGATTGACCCCTGCTCTACTCTACTCTATTCTGCATGCTCTGCTCTATTATGTTCTGCCCTGTTCTGATCTGCTCTTCTCTGCTCTGTTATGCTCTGCTCTACTTTGTCTGAATTATGAAGAGGAAGAAATGATCGAGGATGTATCATACTGACTCAAAGTCAGTCTCAGAGTGTGTACCACTGGTCCCGAACCAATCCTCAACCGACCCGAAGTCAGTGTCATAGTGGGTACAACTCCTACCATTGGTCCCAGACAAGCATCATCCTCCACTGACTCAAAGTCAGTCTCAGAGTGTGTACCACTAGTCCCAGACCAGTCCTCAACCAACTCGAAGTCAGTGTCATAGTGGGTACAACTCCTACCACTAGTCCCAGATCAGTATCATTGATCCCAAAGCAATGAAGGTCATCCTAGCATAGGGAGTACAGTAGATACAACGATGCATCCATCGATACTAATATGGTACCTATCCTCATTTCTCTGCTCATTGATCAGATGAGAGGTACTTCCCATGAGTCCCAAAATACATGGGTAGGATTCCTTGACAGGAGAACTAATCATCCTGCTACATAAATGCCATGGAGAACACATCATCCAAACCTCACAGGAGAACTAATCATCCTGCTACATAAATGTCATGGGGAACACATCATCTATACCTCACAGGAGAACCAATCATCATGCTCCATAGTCGCCATGGGGTGTACATGTATACCACTAGGGGACAGTGAATCACCCTGTGGTCATATGTCGCTCCAAGAAGTACCTGCACCCCCCTGGAGCTCCCAGAGCTTAATGCATCATACAGGACCCTCATCAGAGGGTTTTTGAATGACACCAAGTCATTCTCGAAAAGTCAAAATTTTGACCTTTCCTAGGGGTTTTGTCAGAATGTTGGCGACCTGTTTATCTGTACCGATATGTTGAAGCCTTATAGCTCCCCGCTACACCATATATCGAATATAGTGGTACCTGATATTGATATGCTTGGAGCGATCATGAAATATGGGATTCTCTGACAAATGAATCCCACTCTAGTTGTCACATAGGATCACGGTGATATCCAATGTAAATCCAAATAGCTCACTAAAGAGCTTTTGCAACTAGACTGCCTCACAAGAGGCCATGATAGCAGCAATATACTCTGCTTTGGCAGTTCTCAGAGCCACCGACTTCTGCTTCCTACTCATCCAGGATATCAAATCAGATCCCAAGGAGAAATAACACCCGGAAGTGCTCTTACGATCCACCACACTGCCTGCCCAATCAGCATCAGTGTATCCAAGTAGTCTCACATCTCTGGTAGTGTATCTTAACCCATATGTAATTGTGCCACGAAGATATCTTAATAGATTCTTGGCACCAATCCAATGTATGTGGTGAGGTTCAAACATATGTTAACTTAATGTGTTGACTGCAAAGCATAAATCTAGATGGGAGTTCACTTAGAACATTAATGCTTTGACGAGTTGTCAATACTCAGTAGCATTTCGTAAAACAGGTCCAGCAACACTACCGCTTAACTTCTTAAGGTCAAGCTCCATTAGAGTAGTAACAGGCTTACAATTAACCATACCGAATCTTTCCAATATCTTCACCACATATTTTCCTTGAGATAGGAAAATTTGTTGGCATTATGGCTAAAGTGTTGTCCTTGATGGCAACCCATACAGGTGATGGATCACTGTACAACAGGTCAATAGCAAACATTGATGAACAGCTCTCAAATATTGAAGAAAATAAGGAGTACGCAGGCACACCGTTCAAAAGGTGCGTACACGCAAGCATGTCTTATATAAAGTGCGTACATACCCGCAGGATACCCATTCATTGGGTGTGTACCCCCAGTGCACACACTTCAAGGCAGTTAAGCGCCTACACATGGGGTTTTTTCATGGTATTTAGCCGACGGTATTGTGTTATCATGGTTTTGGCCCGTGGTATTGTTTATTTTATTATTATTATTGAGCCCCATGATCCTTGATTTGAGGAAGAGCTTGCCTATATAAAGCAAAGGAGATCATTTGGCTTAAGTATGTTTTTTGGTTGAATATCTTATGAGGGCAAGATCTAGTCTAGATCTAAATAAGGCGAATCTACTGATGGACTAAGATCTCTTCGGCGCATGTTCAGATCTGTAGATCTGACTGTCTGGGTTCTTTCTGAAGTCTTGAAATCATCTATGCCCGAAGGTACACAGGTACAGTGAGAGAAAAGTGCATACATACGCAGGAGCGTAGCGTTTCAGGTGCGCCGGTACGCAGGCACAGAAGGGTTTCAGGTGCGCCGGTACGCAGGCGCAGAAGGGTTTCAGGTGCGCCGGTACGCAGGCACAGAAGGGCTTCAGGTGCGGATGACCGCAGGTAGTTCAATGGACTCAGAGAGCGAGGTACGCAGGCTAGCAGTTGAGCAGGGTGTGTACTTGTATGCAGGCTAGCAGTTGAGCAGGGTGCGTACTTGTATGCAGGCAAGCAGTTGAGCAGGGTGAGTACTGTAAGCAGGCAAGCAGTTGAGCAGGGTGCTTACGTAAGTAGGCTAGCAGTTGAGCAGGGTGCTTACTTCTCTTAAAATCTTTGTTTATCATTGTTGTGTTCTGGGTTTGGTCCTATTATTGTTGATTTGGTTACTACAGTTGACTGGGTGATTCTCTTATACTTGATGATCATTTGATGCTTATGGATCTAGTTTGAAAATTTATGAAAAGTGGTCCTTGTAAGAAAAGTATTAGGGGGTTGTAGCTCCCTTCCAGGAGAAACTGGAAAACGAGAGAGAGTTGTAGCTCTCTGCAGGTTGCAGCCTGCGTACTGGTAAAGGACTGCACCAGTACAAAACCATTGTAAAAGAAGTTTCTAATGTGAAAGAAGATAGAGACATATTGCAGCAGGTGGTTTTCACCCACATTGGGTTTCCACCTTATATCTGGTGTTCTTTGATGTGACTGTCTGCTTTT